>JANAVB010033616.1:10107819-10216250 GCA_029216955.1 Iris pallida
TTTCCCATCCACAACTCACATTTTTTTTGGACGAAAAGGTGTTATATTTAGTAGAAGGAAATCAGTAAATATCATCATTATAAGGAAAAATAAAGCCAAATAGAACCATAATACCAAAAAATAACGATAAGAGAAGGTGTGCGTGTGTGTGTGTGTGTTTACCGATTCTAGAGAATGAGCGCATCGCTATCGCGACGAAGAATACACAAATCAAAACCCTAACCCTAATTTTTTTAAATCGAAGGAGAAGGAGAAGTGGAATCCTATCACCACTGCCTCGAGATGGTGGTATGGCAATGTAATAACGCCGGTGAGGATGGTAGCGGCAAATGCATGTCTCGTGAAGGCTACGGGGTGAGGATGGTGGTGGGAGTGAGGAGAGAGGAATTAAGAAGGGGGAGTATGGGGGTTTGGGATTTTTTGATAAAAGGGTTCCAGCGGATGTACGCGGCATTTTGGTAAAAATTTGAGATCCAAAATTTTTGATGGTAGAGGGAACATAAATTTTCAACGGACTTTTGATATAAAGAGATGTCAAATCTAAATTTACTCTTTTGGTGAATTGGATTTCAATGTTAAACAACAGTTTTAATCCGTCGAAAAGGAAACGACAGTTTCAATACGGCATTTTTAGACAACTCTAAATGTCATAAATTGTCTGTTTTGGTGTAGTGATGATAATTACCATCGTTGGCTACAAGAGTTGGAGGCCTTAGATGAGAAGCGCATGTTAGCTCAACAATGAATCGAACTTTATCAAGCACGCATCTCTGGAGCATTCAACAAGAAGGTTAAACTCAGAACATTCCAAGTGGGCGATCTCGTTTTGGCAGTTCGGAGGCCGATGGTTATGACTCACAAAACCGTCGGCAAGTTCCAACCAAAGTGGAAGGGCCCATTTATCATCGAGGCTATATTTTCCAATGGTGCTTACCGCCTCGCAAAGCAAAACGGAGACTTGCTCATAATGCCCATCAAAGGCAAGTTCCTGAAGAAGTATTATGTCTAAATGACACCCACCGAATCAACCGGATTGTTGAGTTATGTACCCTTAGGTACCGTTGAACTTACACTCTGGTCACTCCAAATGAATCTATATCGCATCTTCTGGGTAGTAAGTCATGTATGATCATACCTCTGAACTTCCTTCCTAAAAGAGCATTTTCCTTATAATCTATTATCCGCGCTTTTAGGGCATAAAAAAAGGGTAACAGGTCCACAAAATTTCCGAAACAACCACGTCGATGTAACCTCTGAGTTGTTTCTCTTCCATCACAAACAAACCACCCCTTACGTAGAACTTCTACGTCCATATTACCTCTGATTTGTTCTATGTACCCTTCGTGGAGTACACTCCTACCACGTCCTCATTACCTCTGAGTAGGAAGACTCCACTGAAAAAAAACTCACATATTTACCACGTCCTCATTATCTCTGAGTAAGTATGTTGGTTTTCTCTCGACTTATTATCCGTACCCAAAACCAGGGCACGCCAAGGATAATAGGCCCACAAATGTTCGCAGTTGACCATAAATGTCCACAGTTGACCACAAATGTCCGTAGTTGACCACAAATGTTGTACTAGGTTCCCTAGTACATGTGCCTCTTTTCTCATCACCACATGCCCTTGGAGCCTAGCTGTTCCTTGGCAATCTCTCGCCCAATACCAAGAACTTCTATGTCCGCCTTACCACGAAATCGTTCTAGGTATCTCTATTAAATTTATTATCCATACTTAAAACCAAGGTATGCCAAGGATAATAGGTCCACAGAAAGTCCTCCAGTGGGGCAAACATCATAATACCAAAGATACGGTACAAGCACAACAGATAAAGAATGATATAAACATAGTCATTCATTGAAAATCAAAAGTACTACATTTTTTTAGGGACTATGTCCCCGTTAAAATGAAGGAACATAAATGATAAAAAGAAAAAAGCCGATTATGGTTTGGCGACGCACAGCTCTCTGAGCCGATCCTTCAACTTGGTCATTGACCGCTCAAACCTCAACGTGGCTCGGCGCTCAGCCTTTTGGGTCAACCTCTCGGCATCCTCAAGGTGCGCATGTGCCTGCCAGCCGTCTTCAAGCTTTTTTAGTGCATGCTCCAAGCTAGCAGAAGTTCGGGTGACCCGATCGACTTCCTGGAAAACCAGCTCCTTATCTTGGCGAGAAGCATGGAGCTCAGATTCCAAAGAAGCCAATTTTCTCTGAAGTTGGAGGATCTTATCCTTTGTATCGATTATCCCACAAGAGGCGGCCTCTTCCCGGGTAATACAATTCTCCCCCCTGCGGCTTAGTTGATCGTACTGTAGGGATAGATCTCGAAGGTCCTTCATCAGAACAGGCCTGGACGTATCCCGTACCGTCCTTACCTTTTCCATGGCGGTCATAAAAAAGGTGCGCTCCTGATCTATTGCTACAGACCGATCAACTTGTCGCAGTCTTTGAAATTGAGCTATGAGCTGATCAGCTTTTAGTAATTTCGGCTCCAAAGCTCGACCATCCCTGCCCTACCGGAAAGCGTCCTGAGAAGTTCGATCTGGCCACGTGTAAAACCCCTAAATTTTTACTATATTTTTTATAAATATGGTATTGATTTTGGTACTTCGTATTTGTACGTCGTGTACGAGTTTACGTTTCGTAAATTTTTCGTTAAGTACGAATAAGTGCGAAGTACATATTTTTATAAAATGTTTTAATTATATAGATGTAGAAAATATTTCAAAATAATAGACGATAAATATTTTATATTGCTTGAAGTTGTAAATGTATTGTGCCGAGGATTGTCAAACTTTATTTTTATTTAAAAAAAGAGATCATTTTATTTTATGGTACTAGTATAACTAGTAATTTAGAAAAACTGTGTTTTATGTAAGTATTATTTTTGCATGCGAGTGTATATATATTAGTATTTTCGAAGTTAATTATTATCATATATTATCTCGAAAAAGGTATATGAAATATGGGTTGATTTAATATGTAATTAATTATGGTGATTTAAGTTGAAAAAAATTATTAAGTTATTTAAATACAGTTTAAATTAGAGGTAGAATCTATCTACATTGGATTATATTTGATTGAGTTACTTTTAAATCAATTTGAATTAAATAGTAGAAAATCTAAGGGGAATTAAAACTCTTCTTAGTCCTTATCTAAATAAGACTTTTGTAAATCCCCTGATTTTTCAAAAAAATATTTGTGGAATTTTTGGATTTTTAAATAACTATTTATTGACTTATTATATAATTTATATTATTTTACATATATTTAGTATAGTGCTCATTAGTGAATTTAGTATAAAAATATATAAAGCTATTTTTCTAGTATATTAAGGATCTGAACTATATTATACAATATTTTTTTCAAACTTTTAAGATTTATTTTATAACTTTTATTACTTTTTACATGTTACTTGTATTGTACACTATTTACATAATATAGAATAAATGTCAATTTAGTATTAAATATTTTAGCTTGTATAAATGAGATTAGATAAAGGTTGTTTAAATAGATATAAACTCTATTTATTATCTATAGTAATTTTAAATAATGTTATAGATAGTTTAGATAAATATGAACTATATTTAAGTTAATCATAATCCTAAGTCTAATAGGAAAGCATCCCTATCTATATCCTATCCTAACAAAGCAAACTCCAACTTATTTAAATCAAATCCTATCTAATTTAGGAGATAAATCTGAAATAAATAACTATATAAACCCAATACATCCCCCTTCTATCAGCCATAATTCGAAATTATTTTTAGTCCAATAGAAACTCTAAAATTCGTCATTAGAATTCAGCCCCACTTTTTAGTAGCAAGAGCAACTTGCAACGACGATATCTCCTAGCTCCGAACTCCGTTTTGCCTCCAGTTTTTTTTAAAAGAAGCGTATCGAGGTAAGTTTTCCAAAAACATATCTAAATAGACAAAATTCATTCTGTAGATTTCTACAAAATTGTTTGAGTATCTAGTGTCCCAAAAATAAACGGGTTTCAGTATTTTTGCGATTTCGGGAGATTCCGGAAACGAAAATACGATCCGTTTAGTTTTTCGGAGAGCTAATACAAAAACATATGCCTTATCCTAACTTTAGAATTTATTAAATAAATGTAATAGGTGCAATATTATTTATAATTAGATAATAGACTATTTTCAGCATCCGAAGTTGTACATATACCTTCCTCTTGTGCGCTGCTGTTGATTCGTCGCCAGGACATCATCTTACCTCACTCGGACATCAGGTAAGACACCTTGCCTTTACTGTTTAATTTCTTGCTCAATATCATGCATGCTTTTTCTTATTTTTGTTCTTTAAAAAATATATATATAGATACAAATTATTATATTTTATGCAATTGGCTTAGAGTTAAGGACCACCGCATGTGCATCTCATAAACTGTCACGATGTGCTACGGATTGTGTGTGAGTGGTGAGTCACATATAGCTTCGGACTTGCGTACCGATCGTACATCGGTGCGTACAGGCCGTGCGTTAGGATATAACTGTCAATAGATTGTGTAGAAGACTTGGCGGTTATTAAGGATTAAACAGTATCGTGGAGACGACGCATGTATAGTATCATTGGGGGGAGGGGACAGTTATTAGCGTAGGGGCTACATTTTATTTTTACACATATTTTGGGTCGAGGGTGACTCTTATGAGCACTACCTTCTGTCCAAGGCTGATAGTGACTCGGATGAGCGCTACTTACTGCCACTCTTTATTTACTCTGCTGAGCCTACAGCTCCTGCGTAGAACGTTGTCCTCAAAGTGTATATCACATAGAATGGTTAGGAACCTTTACTCATACATACTTTTCTGTTGAGCTTTATTTATTCAGTTTATCGACATAATATTATGTGTCTTGTTACGTCCCTCTGAGGACCTGGTTTTTTCCCAGGTGTGTGTGCTCATGTTTTCTGCAGGCGTTCTAGCCAAGGCCGTGATCTTTCCCATTTCTCGAAGATGATTGCTCTTGGTTTGTTTTATCATTTTGTCGATCGCTTTCTTGTACATTTATATCATTGAGATAGTTGGTAGTGGACTTTGTCTCCGTCCAACGATTATACCATAACTATTCAAGTTGATGCTACCTTTATTTTATTTATATTTGTGGATGAGAGTTAGCATATCTTGGTTCTCTACATTTTACAGCTTATGTATATATACGAGTCGTATATTTACTCGTATGTATACAGCTGGCATGATACGTATCTAGTCTCAAGTATTGGGATTGGGGCATTACATGTTTTTGTGTTAGCCCATGCAGGTCAGTTTGTCACTTCGGTTGCATAATTGTACCGATGTGAGCCTGTAATATAGGATTAGAATCTAGAAATCTCATCCATACAGCTTGACCTCTTCCTTTGGCTTCAATTTCTGAACTCTTGTTCGACCTCCTTGAACTGCATCTTACTTGATTCCTTTCTACCGTTGATTCTTATTTTCGTACTTAGTGTCAACTAGGAAGATGACTACACTAGTATATTCTCATAGGTCAAACACACGACTAAAATGGTAATATTGGCAATTGGAATACATTCAAGACTCTAATTGAGTTAAAAAGGCTTTTTAGTATGATTTAATAATTAGTAATTGGTAAAGTAGGATATTACCACGAAAAGTTTTAACCTTGAGATTTCTAAATAGTAAACACCAGAGGATTTATAGAATTTCATACTTGGTTTAAGAAAGTGATTGATTTTTAAGATTTGATATTTATGAATTATTGGATTATAGTTATACATCCTTGCATAAGTATAAAATTGATTTGCTTTTCGAGTTGTGATATTTATGAGTTTTGGGTGACAGATATACATCTTTGAACAAATATAAAATTTATTTGATTTTCGAGTTTTGATGTTTATGATTTATTGTATTATAGTTATACACCTTTGAACAGTTATAAATTTAGTTTGAAAATAATCTTAGCTTTTAAATGGCCATAAGAATTATTTAAATTTGAGTTGTACAACTTGCGATTTTCGTGTTTATTAAATTTTGAATTTTAAGTGGAAGTAATGATGGTAAATTTTGGTTTAAAATATTTGAAAGTTATGAAAATAATTTTGAGAAATTTTTATTTTAAATGGTGTCCTATGATTGAGGATTTACAAATCTATTTAGATTTTTGGTAAAAAAAAAAAGAGATTTTTACTGATAAGATTATTTGAAAATTTAGTTTAATGTTGGATTGCTAATATCGCAAATTTTGAAATAAATAAAAATATAGTAATGATGTGATAAGATTGTTTTGATTGATCAAATAAAGTTACCATTTAAATTTTTTGATTATGTTGGTACGACTGTGTATGAATAGAAGTTATAATTGATAAGAGCATTGAGCGTAATTTTTGAGATTGTTTTTAATATGCTAAGAGTTTTATTATGAGTTATTTGAAAATTTTAGAGTGTTAAATTTTTGATTGATTGTGAAATTTTTATGGATTCGTAAATTATAAACTCTTGAGTTAAATAGTTGAATTTAAACGTTAATTTTGGAAAAGGTTAGTAGTAACGTGATAAAATTTTGCTTTGAGATTTATGAGAGTAATTTAAATTTTTATGATGAATTTGAACGGCTTGGAGCGAATGCAAATTTTGGTGGTTTATTTTTGAAAGTTTAATTTTGAAACTTTTGGAGGAAATTTGAGTTAAATTTTAATGGTAAGCCATCAAGATAGCTCTAATAAGATAGATGTTATCCACATTAATTGCCATGTCACTCATGACCATGATAGTTGTATATACACCAGTGTTGTTAGTCATCTACCAAGCTATGTGACTGTATTTCTACCTTGACTTACTCGACCTTCCTTCAATTCTAGATCTTTTAATTGCGACATTCTAACCCATTTGCAATTTGAATAATGAGTTAATGGTTCCTTAACTGTATTCATCTAGAAGACTATCGTCTCTCTGGAATTGTGTTCCTAAATTATTTTTATGGATTCTTTAATTAATTTCATTTCATGCTTTAACTTGATCTTCTTTATTTTGTGCATTAATTATCATCTCGTGAACTCCCACTTTCTATTTTAAATTTTTTTTGTGTCCTTTAGTGTGACTTAGATATTTGGAGCACAACACTAGACTTTTCCATTCAACAAATTTCATATGCAAGACCTAGACGAGACCACCTTCATGTAGGAATATCACGTGCCACTAAAACACGTCCCCATGTACTTTATTTTTGTGATACGACTTTCAAGTCAAAATGGCTAGCTATAAACCATACCATAATACCATTGTCCTTTTCGACCACAGATAGTGACTCAATCTCGACTAAATTCTTTCAACCCGATATGTGATGAGGTTCTACTTGATTTTCTTTAATGCTCAATTTTGTGCCTTACCTTGATTGCTTAACTCGTGGTCCCATCACACTACTAGTTTAACTCTTGTAAGTTGGGTAGAATACCTCACGACCTAACCAACATTTTGTGGACCACATTGATAGATTCACTTGGACCATAGAATTCAGTGGACCCTAACTTATCCAGTCAACCAAGCCGACTGTATAGACCCAAACTTTGGGCAAGACTTAGATTTTAAAGGATCTTGGACTATTTAAATTTTCTTCATCATCCACTGCTTATAGTTTGACTATCTTATGTTGCTATTATAGTCTAGTTTTGCAAGCTTACTCCTTATCGAGCTTGTTCGTGATATATGTTATAGTGGGCGCCCACTAATACATTGTCTAATCAGAACCGACGTATTATGGTCTGATCAACCATAGTGCACTTGGTTCGCCTTTCGTATATCATTCTACGTAGATGGAGACATAGTAAACTTGTCCCTAGAGTCTCCTCCGCGATTACCTTGGCAATTATCTTGGAATTATACAACCGCCTTTGAATCACATATTGACATACGAAAATATCTCCTTTGGACTCTTGTTGGCTTTCGTCTTTTAACTATTCTAGATAAGGCTTGTGATCGATAGATAGAACAAACCATTCTCCTATGACCATGATATTTGTATATACTTGGGGATAGTTAACCACTGACCAACCAATATGACTATCCCCGTCTTGAGCTACTTGCCTTTTACCTTAACCCTAGATTCAACTTTCATGACCTTTTTGAAATTTGAAGACGATTCAACTCTAAACCTAGACGACCCTACTCTATCGAGGAACCATAATTTCTACGTCCCTAAATTATTCCTTTTGATTACTCCATTCCTTACTATACTCTGAATTCATGCAATCCTTGCCTTAGTTAGCGATCCTCTATTAATATCATACCTTTGAAATATTTTCTTTCGTCGTTATTGAAATCACGAATTAAAACATCGTTCTCGCCTAATGATTGAAAGTATTAACATACTCTTGTACCATACCTACTCCTAAATTTCGAGGACGAAATTCTTGTAAGTTGGGTAGGATGTAAAACCCCTAAATTTTTACTATATTTTTTTATAAATATGGTATTGATTTTGGTACATCGTATTTGTACGTCGTGCACGAGTTTACGTTTCGTAAATTTCTCGTTAAGTGCGAATAAGTGCGAAGTACATATTTTTATAAAATGTTTTAATTATATAGATGTAGAAAATATTTCAAAATAATAAACGATAAATATTTTATATTGCTTGAAGTTGTAAATGCATTGTGTCGAGGATTGTCAAACTTTATTTTTATTTAAAAAAAAGAGATCATTTTATTTTATGGTACTAGTATAACTAGTAATTTAGAAAAACTGTATTTTATGTAAGTATTATTTTTGCATGCGAGTGTATATATATTAGTATTTTCGAAGTTAATTATTATCATATATTATCGCAAAAAAGGTATATTAAATATGGGTTGATTTAATATGTAATTAATTATGGTGATTTAAGTTGAAAAAAATTATTAAGTTATTTAAATACAGTTTAAATTAGAGGTAGAATCTATCTACATTGGATTATATTTGATTGAGTTACTTTTAAATCAATTTGAATTAAATAGTGGAAAATATAAGGGGAATTAAAACTCTTCTTAGTCCTTATCTAAATAAGACTTATGTAAATCCCCTGATTTTTCAAAATAAATATTTGTAGAATTTTTAGATTTTTAAATAACTATTTATTGACTTATTATATAATTTATATTATTTTACATATATTTAGTATAGTGCTCATTAGTGAATTTAGTATAAAAATATATAAAGCTATTTTTCTAGTATATTAAGGATCTGAACTATATTATACAATATATTTTTTTCAAACTTTTAAGATTTATTTTATAACTTTTATTACTTTTTACATGTTACTTGTGTTGTACACTATTTACATAATATAGAATAAATGTCAATTTAGTATTAAATATTTCAGCTTGTATAAATGAGATTAGATAAAGGTTGTTTAAATAGATATAAAGTCTATTTATTATCTATAGTAATTTTAAACAATGTTATAGATAATTTAGATAAATATGAACTATATTTAAGTTAATCATAATCCTAAGTCTAATAGGAAAGCATCCCTATCTATATCCTATCCTAACAAAGCAAACTCCAATTTATTTAAATCAAATCCTATCTAATTTAGGAGATAAATCTGAAATAAATAACTATATAAATCCAATACATCCCCCTTCTATCAGCCATAATTCGAAATTATTTTTAGTCCAATAGAAACTCTAAAATTCGTCATTAGAATTCAGCCCCGCTTTTTAGTAGCAAGAGCAACTTGCAACGACGATATCTCCTAGCTTCGAACTCCGTTTTGCCTCCAATTTTTTTAAAAAGAAACATATCGAGGTAAGCTTTCCAAAAACATATTTTAATAGACAAAATTCATTCTGTAGATTTCTACAAAATTGTTTGAGTATCTAGTGTCCCAAAAATAAACGGGTTTCAGTATTTTTGCGATTTCGGGAGATTTCGGAAACGAAAATGCGATCCGTTTAGTTTTTCGGAGAGCTAATACAAAAACATATGCATATCCTAACTTTAGAATTTATTAAATAAATGTAATTGGTGCAATATTTTTTATAATTAGATAATAGACTATTTTCAGCATCCGAAGTTGTACCTATACCTTCCTCTTGTGCGCTGCTGTTGATTCGTCGCCAGGACATCATCTTACCTCACTCGGACATCAGACAAGACACCTAGCCTTTACTGTTTAATTTTTTGCTTAATATCATGCATGCTTTTTCTTATTTTTGTTCTTTAAAAATTATATATAGATACAAATTATTATATTTTATGCAATTGGCTTAGAGTTAAGGGACCACCGTATGTGCATCTCATAAACTGTCACGATGTGCCACGGATTGTGTGTGAGTGGTGAGTCATATATAGCTTCGGACTTGCGTACCGACCGTACATCGGTGCATACAGGCCGTGCGTTAGGATATAACTGTCAATAGATTGTGTAGAAGACTTGGCGGTTATTAAGGATTAAACAGTGTCGTGGAGACGACGCATGTATAGTATCATTGGGGGAAGGGGACAGTTATTAGCGTAGGGGCTATATTTTATTTTTACACACATTTTGGGCCGAGGGTGACTCTTATGAGCACTACCTTCTGTCCAAGGCTGATAGTGACTCGGATGAGCGCTACTTACTGCCACTCTTTATTTACTCTGCTGAGCCTACAGCCCCTGCGTAGAACGTTGTCCTCAAAGTGAATATCACATAGAATGGTTAGGAACCTTTACTCATGCATACTTTTCTGTTGAGCTTTATTTATTCAGTTTATCGGCATGATATTATGTATCTTGTTACGTCCCTCTGAGGACCTGGTTTTCCCCAGGTGTGTGTGTGCTCATGTTTTCTGCAGGTGTTCTAGCCAAGGCCGTGATCTTCCCCATTTCTCGAAGATGATTGCTCTTGGTTTGTTTTATCATTTTGTCGATCGCTTTCTTGTACATTTATATTATTGAGATAGTTGGTAGTGGACTTTGTCTCCGCCCAACGATTGTACCATAACTATTCAAGTTGATGCTACCTTTATTTTATTTATATTTGTGGATGAGAGTTAGCATGTCTTGGTTCTCTACATTTTACAGCTTATGTATATATACGAGTCGTATATTTACTCGTATATATACAGCTGGCATGATACGTATCTAGTCTCAAGTATTGGGACTGGGGCGTTACACCACGGGCACATTGACGGGCCAAAGCAAAAGATGTCCCCCTCTCCACGGCAGCTTCAACCCCTCGCTTCAGATGGCGGTAGAAACTGTCAACCACGTCCTTCAATGATTCAACCAAAACTTTCGAAGAAAACGGCGTCAAAGGAAGAGTAGTTGGCAGAGTTGAAGAAGATGCACCGGAACTTGACGTCCCTACCACTAGGGAAACAAGTTCCGAGCGATAGGATACTTGAATAGCAGCCATCTCCTCCTCCGCATCCCGAAGGATCCGGAGACTTGGCGGGGCGGAAAGGTCTACCTTCGGAGCCATATGAACCTAGGAGGGTACAGGGACTATTTATCCCCGTCCCGACCATTCCACTGCCTGTTCTCCCGAACTCGAACCGGCAGGAGGCCCCTCAATATGAGTTAAAGGAGAAGGAGGCATACTTTCTTCCACCAGATCTGCTTTGGTGACTTCTCCCCCGATGATGTCCGTCGTTGGCAGCGAAGGAGCAGGACCTGTATGTCTGGAGCAACCATCGTTCAGCTTAACCCGAAGGATGTGAAGATAGAGCAAATGAACCTCCTCACTAGTCAAGACTTGACTTAGCTTACTAGGGGAGGGTTGCTGAAGTTGAGGCTCGCTCACAGCCATTGTATCCTCCTTACCACCGACATGTGAGCCGAATGCAGCTGGTTCCTCTGCCCCAACCGCCCCAGAGGTAGACGCAATTGGGTCATCATGACCCAACTAAAATTCAGCAACCTCGGGAATAGGTTCAGTAGAGCGCACGTCGCCCTGGATTGAGACGTCAGCAACGGGAGGAACCCCAGCCATCGTCGGGAGAACCCTGGCAGAAATAAGCTCGGCACTCATATCACTAATTAAAGTGGCTAGTGTAGCCTCCCTTCCCGGAATTTTTTTAAAATATTTTTATTTTATTTATTTTTTTAAATGGTGAATTATGTTTTTATAAATAATTATTTTGTTAATTATTACGATAGATAACTTTAGCCATAGACGAGTTTTAGAGTACAAGGCGACTAGGAGTCGTGGCACGGATAGTGCAGTGGCGTGCCTTGACTAGTGTTTAGCCATGGTAGGGGAATGCAGAGCCATATGAGTGTCCTAACTAGGAAAACCAGATTAAGTTGCGACTTAACCCCCACCGCTGAACTATTTATTTATTAATTACATATATTGATTATAGATGACCCTCGTGTGTCGATTTAGTCCAATCTGGACCCGAACCAAATCCCAGCCTATGTAGGCATGTAGTGGAACCCGGGATGGCCATGTAGACATTTATGGGTGTACAAATATTTTCTTATTTATTTTTAGGACTTGGCAAATACCTTCTAAATATATTAATGGTTTAATTACAGTGTTATTAGGATTATTATTATTATTATTATTATTAATGTTAATATGGTGGTTACTAGATAAATAAATTATTTATTATTAATGGTTATTATTATTTTATCAAACATCGATATATATATATATATATATATATATATATATATATATATATATATATATATATATATATATATATATATATATATATATATATATATATATATATATATATATATATATATATTTTATATATATATATATATATATATATATATATATATATATATATATATATATATATATATATATATATATAAATATATATATATATATATATATATATATATATATATATATATATATATATATATACATAATATATAAAATATATATATATATATATATATATATACATAATATATGTGGGCAGGTATATGTAGATGTATATGAATGTATGTGCATATATATAAATATACGTAAATATATATGTACTTGTGTGTGTGTATAAGATATATGTATATGTGTATATATATAAATATATTTGTATATGCGTATATGTATATGTATATATATAGATATATGTGTACGTATATAGATATTAATTTGTTATAAGTGCGTGTATATATATACATGTAAATATATATATGTAGATATATGTGTATATATATATATATAATATATATATATATATATATATATATATATATATATATGGGTGTATATAGATATATCTAGATATAAATAAATATACATGCGTATATTTGTGTATATACATTTATATATAGTATAGGTATACGTATATATATATATGTATGTATATTAGACTAAAAGGAAAAAAGAAAAAAAGGAATGAAGAATAAGAAGCTGTAGCAGCTCGGGTATAAGCCCAGAAGCCAATCCGAGCCCATCCGCAACATCCAGTGTTTCCCCACATTTCTCCAATTCAGCCTGAGCCCAGCCCAGGATCCAGCAGGCAACCTGGGCCCAAGCCCAGCAAACCCAAGTCCCTTTTTCCCATTAGAACAATACCGACCCCTCTGTTTGGAACAGACGAACAATCGATATATATATAGAAAGGTCGGAGGAGGAGATGAGAGAAAAACCTAAACCCTAACCTAAGCCACAGCGTTTCCGACCCCAGGCGACCAGCCCCGACCTCCAGGCGGCGCGCGCCATCGCCGGATGGCGACCAGAGGGCCGCGCGCGCGCGCGTGTGCACGAGGACAGGGCAAAGACAGCAGTCAGGAGGGAGACTTCGCAGCGTTGAATTGCGACGACCACGCGATCGTTTCGCGAGCCATTTTCTTGGGTATGTTCCCAATCTATACAAGATTACTTTCTCTCAATTAGATTGAATTTAGATGGTCTAGGTTGGTCCATAAATCGACTCGAAGTCGACAAGAAAATACGTGTGAAAATAGAGCAAAATCCAGTCCAAACTCCCACGTTGGAAGGCCGATTCTGGTCAAACCAAGGATCAATTTAGAATTCTAATTGAACAGTTAATTAGACAGCATATAGGACAACAAAACCCTTTAGATAGATTAATTTTTGGTTCACAGTATAATGAGTAACCGGATTGTAAAGTTACAGAAAAACATGTTTTAAAAATCACGAAAACCCTCGATACGACGTGCGTCCCGCCATTCCGAGCAACGTGGTCGCGAACCGAAAGCATTGAAAGGTGCGTAACGGCTTCGTAGTCGTGTGGGCTTTGGCGGAATTCAAATTGATCGCGTGTGCGCGACGAATTTGATGCGTATCCGTCGAAATTCACCGTATCGTACACGTTGTAAATTTCTCAATTACTTTGTGCACGCTTGTCAGATCGAGAAGAAACTTGCGCCATCAGGACCGTATCATTTTTCTGGTCCTGTATGCCAAGTTTGGTCCAATTCTGAGACCGTTGACAAAATTACCGTTTTGCGGGCCCCACGGTTCCACTCAACGGACGATTTTGTGCACGGCCCGCCGGAATCCAACTCTGGATATACGGTTGGGTTCGTATCAAAAAACCAGATCTGTAGACATGTAGTTTGATGACTTTAGAGACCATTGACCCTGGCACGCTTTTTGGTGCAAAGCGGGTCCAACGGCGGACATCATTTTTGCCCGAAATTACCGTTTTGCCCCTATGTCCAGAATTGGACTTAAGGACAGGCAATCCGAGCTAATTTGACTATTCTGAGAATGTTGGTAATGTTTGTTTCAGCTTTCGGAGACAGTTGTGATGACTTGGACGTTTTGGCGTACTAGTTGACGGTATCTTATTGGTTCTTTGTGCTGCCACCAGGCAAGTATACCTTGCCTTCCTCTACAGTTTTACTTACATGCAGTTCTTTTTACTTTACTGTCTTGGATCATTTATGGACATGTTCTTTTCATGTTGTTTTCTGTGGATTTGTTTTATTGTTTATAGCCATGTTCATGTTTTTGGCCTTGTGTTTCATACTTGGAGTTTCTCGTCCGTACCTTGCTTGAGTCGTGTCATAGAACGAGTGCGTGTAGTGAACTGCTAAATCCTTGATATTGTGTCCTTGGTACCAGAGAGTCCACACACGGGACAAGGGTGTTTTTCTTCATCTGTTTACATCCGTGAGTCCACACTAGGGACTAGGATGTCGATTATTGCACCAGAGAGTCCACACTCGGGACGAGGGTGTAGACTTGACTTGACTTGCACCAGAGAGTCCATGCTCGGGACGAGGGTGTTTACATTAGAGAGTCCACACACGGGACGAGGATATAGTATTTGCACCAGAGAGTCCACACTCGGGACGAGGGTGCCTTGCCGTGAACTAACCAGAGAGTCCACACTCGGGACGAGGGTTAGTACTGACCAGAGAGTCCACACTCGGGACGAGGGTTAGTACTGACCAGAGAGTCCACACTCGGGATGAGGGTTAGTGTTTAGTTCAAACCAGTGAGTCCACACTCGGGACGAGGGTTTGGTTTCTTCCATTGATCATCGTGTTTCGTTCATCCGGCAGTTCATTATGCGTAGTTGTTCTAGTGTTCGTGTTCGTGTTCATAGTCATTTGTCTTGTTCTTGTTCCTTCTTGTTTATTTTCTTGCGCATGATAAAACTGTTAGATAGGCATGTATATTATGTATCGTGCTATGTCCTCTGAGGACCTGATGATCTCCTCAGGTTTAGCGATTGCATGGAGTTAGCTAGTAGTTCTGGATGGCGGAGGATTTTGCGACTCTTGTGGGATTCAGGTATCATGATTACGTTTGTTATCCTTTTGTGCTTTCTTACCTTATCATGTTTCCTGATTCAGTTTTAGACTCTTGTTACTATCATTAGAGTCTTATCGGACATATATGCTAGTAGGCTGCAGACCATGACCCATACTTGTTCATTCTTGTTTATTATTCTTATTGTGGATTGAGATATAGATTTGTTTGCCATGATTTGGCAGTATACCCATGACCTTGACAGCTTATACGTACTCGAGTCGGGCTGGAGTCCGTTCGATACGTAGCTGGGCTTGCTCACGTGCTCGCATCCGAAAAGCGAGTACGAGTCGTGACAAGTTTTTTTGGTGGCCCATGCAGGTCAGAGCATATCGTACCGGTTACGTAACTGTACTGGTACGAGCCTGCGATAATGACTAAACCCTTAGAAATCTTAATCCACTCTGCCTTGAAAATTCTCCTAGAAATTCTCTACGTCTTTGAAAACTCTATATTTGCTCTCAATTATACTTCCTTGCTTTACGTACCATTGATTCTCGTCCCTCTTTATTTCGAGGGAACGAATGATCGTGCTGACTAGGATTTACCATAAACTCTTAAACTATAGTATAATATTGCATGATTATTGAGTTTTGGTTGTATATAGATATACAGGATTTTAGTTGCCATATGCCTAGGTATCTGCCGGTAGAATTGTTAGCAACTAGTTAGAAGATTATAAGAGTTTAGTGACCAGTATTTTGAGGAGTAGTATGACCAAAGGTGGGTAGAAGTCCTCGAGACTTCGTAGCTACAAAATGATTAGGAGGAGGATATAAACTATTTTTGAAGAATTAATTTTGAGGAGATTAAGGTAATAGTAGACTTCGATATTTTAAGGAATAGTCATGAATTAAAATTTCGAGGACGAAATTATTTTAAGGTGGGTAGATTTGTAGCCTCCCTTCCCGGAATTTTTTTAAAATATTTTTATTTTATTTATTTTTTTAAATGGTGAATTATGTTTTTATAAATAATTATTTTGTTAATTATTACGATATATGACTTTAGCCATAGACGAGTTTTAGAGTACAAGGCGACTAAGAATCGTGGCATGGATAGTGCAGTGACGTGCCTTGACTAGTGTTTAGCCATGGTAGGGGAATGCAGAGCCATATGAGTGTCGTAACTAGGAAAACCAGATTAAGTTGCGACTTAACCCCCACCTATGAACTATTTATTTATTAATTACATATATTGATTATAGATGACCCTCGTGTGTCGATTTAGTCCAATCTGGACCCGAACCAAATCCCAGCCTATGTAGGCATGTAGTGGAACCCGGGATGGCCATGTAGACATTTATGGGTGTACAAATATTTTCTTATTTATTTTTAGGACTTGGCAAATACCTTCTAAATATATTAATGGTTTAATTACAGTGTTATTAGGATTATTATTATTATTAACGTTAATATGGTGGTTACTTATAAATAAATTATTTATTATTAATGGTTATTATTATTTTATCAAACATAGATATATATATATATACATAATATATGTGGGCAGGTATATGTAGATGTATATGAATGTATGTGCATATATATAAATATACGTAAATATATATGTACTTGTGTGTGTGTATAAGATATATGTATATGTGTATATATATAAATATATTTGTATACGCGTATATGTATATGTATATGTATATATATAGATATATGTGTACGTATATAGATATTAATTTGTTATAAGTGCGTGTATATATATACATGTAAATATATATATGTAGATATATGTATATTTTTTTTTTTTTTTTATGTATATATATGTATATATATATATATATATATATATATATATATATATATATATTTTTTTTTTTTTTTTTTTTTTATATATATATATATATGTATATATGTAGATATATGTATATATGTAGATATATGTATATATATATATATATATATTTTTATGTATATATATATATATATATATATATATATATATATATATATATATATATATATATATATATATATATATATATATATATATGGGTGTATATAGATATATCTAGATATAAATAAATATACAAGCGTATATTTGTGTATATACATTTATATATTGTATAGGTATACGTATATATCTATATATATATTTTTTATATATATATATATATATATATATATATATATATATATATATATATATATATATATTAGACTAAAAGGAAAAAAGAAAAAAAGGAATGAAGAATAAGAAGCTGTAGCAGCTCGGGTATAAGCCCAGCCAGCTATAAGCCAATCCGAGCCCACCCGTAACATCCAGTGTTTCCCCATATTTCCCCAGTTCAGCCTGAGCCCAGCCCAGGATCCAGCAGGCAGCCTGGGCCCAAGCCCAGCAAACCCAAGTCCCTTTTTCCCATTAGAACAATACTGACCCCTCTGTTTGGAACAGACGAACAATCGATATATATATAGAAAGGTCGGAGGAGGAGATGAGAGAAAAACCTAAACTCTAACCTAAGCCACGGCGTTCCCGACCCCAGGCGACCAGCCCCGACCTCCAGGTGACACGCGCCACCGCCGGACGGCGACCAGAGGGCCGCGCGCGCGCGCGCGTGCGCGAGGACAGGGCAAAGACAGCAGTCAGGAGGGAGACTTCGCAGCGTTGAATCGCGACGACCACGCGATCGTTTCGCGAGCCATTTTCTTAGGTATGTTCCCAATCTATACAAGATTACTTCCTCTCAATTAGATTGAATTTAGATGGTCTAGGTTGGCCGATAAATCGACTCGAAGTCGACAAGAAAACACGTGTGAAAACAGAGCAAAATCCAGTCCAAACTCCCACGTTGGAAGGCCGATTCTGGTCAAACCAAGGATCAATTTAGAATTCTAATTGAACAGTTAATTAGACATCATGTAGGACAACAAAACCCTTTAGATAGATTAATTTTTGGTTCACAGTTTAATGAGTAACCGGATTGTAAAGTTACAGAAAAACCTGTTTTAAAAATCACGAAAACCCTCGATACAACGTGCGTCTCGCCATTCCGGGCAACATGGTCACTAACCGAAAGCATCGAAAGGTGCGTAACGTCTTCGTGGTCGTGTGGGCTATGGCAGAATTCAAATTGATCGCGTGTGCGCGACGAATTTGATGCGTATCCGTCGAAATTTACCGTATCGTGCACGTTGTAAATTTCTCAATTACTTTGTGCACGCTTAACAGATTGAGACGAAACTTGCGCAATCAGGACCGTATCATTTTTCTGGTCCTATATGCCAAGTTTGGTCCAATTCTGAGACCGTTGACAAAATCACCGTTTTACGGGCCCTACGGTTCCACTCAACGGACGATTTTGTGCACGGCTCGCCGGAATCCAACTCTGGACATACGGTTGAGTTCGTATCGAAAAACCAGATCCGTAGACATATAGTTTGAGGACTTTAGAGACCATTGACCCTAGCACGCTTTTCGGTGCAAAGCGGGTCCAACGGCGGACATCATTTTTGCCCGAAATTATCATTTTGCCCCTGTGTCCAGAATTGGACTTAAGGACAGGCAATCCTAGCTAATTTGACTATTCTGAGAATGTTGGTAATGTTTGTTTTAGCTTTCGGACACAGTTGTGATGACTTGGACATTTTGGCGTACTAGTTGACGGTATCTTATTGGTTCTTTGCGCTGCCACCAAGCAAGTATACCTTGCCTTCCTCTACAGTTTTACTTACATGCAGTTCTTTTCATTTTACTGTCTTGGATCATTTATGGACATGTTCTTTTCGTGTTATTTTCTGTGGATTTGTTTTATTGTTTATAGCCATGTTCATGTTTTTGGCCTTGTGTTTCATACTTGGAGTTTCTCGTCCGTACCTTGCTTGAGTCATGTCATAGAACGAGTGCGTGTAGTAAACTGCTAAATCCTTGATATTGCATCCTTGGCACCAGAGAGTCCACACACGGGACGAGGGTGTTTTTCTTGATCTGTTGTAATGCCTGTGTCCGTATCACGTATTCTTGGAATACGTGTACGTATTTTATTCTTGTATTACATGATTTCCTGGCTTGGCATTTCCTTCTTGGCTTGGTCTATTCCTGGTTCGGATTGGTTGGTTCGGCTTGCTTGGTTTTGATTGGGTTCATGATGAACCCAAGGTGAACCTCCTACCTACCACCACCATTTTGTATTTATTACCATTCTTCTTTCTCTCTCTTCATAATCATCTTCTTCTTCCTCATTTACTTCTTCACCTACCAGAGAGAGGAAAGAGAGGTCTAGGCAAGTGCAACTTACTTCATGGAGGAACTCTGATTTTATTACTTTATTCTCTTCTTTAATACATTCTAAAGCACTTTAGAACTTGGCATTTTCACTTTTCATGGCTAGATTCTTGTAGATCTATATTTACTTTATTTTCAGATTTCTTGGGTTTTGATCTACTTAATCTTGTTATTTCCTAGTTTTGATGGTTCCATGTTGTAGAGAATTTCGTTTTATCCTGTTTTGACCTATGAAAGTTCGGATTTGGGTTCCGGATGATGGAGTTATGGAGCTTGAGGACTTGGCTCTCATGGTATTTTTCTTCCCAGAAAATTGGAGAAGAAGAACAGTATTTGACTTGACCGTATGAACATTTCATGCGGCAAGTGTTCTCTGAGCCGCATGGACTTTTCCCCACATGGCCGCATATGCGCCCTTGTACTCTTCTGAGTCGCATAAATTATCTTAGCCGTGTGAGCCCCCCCCACTTGAGTCGCAGCCGCATAGGCACGTGACCCCGCTTCCGCATAAGCTCCGCTCCTACCTGCGCCGGATGGACTCGATTGATTGAGCCGCATGGACTCGATTGACCTGAGCCGCATGGACTCAATTAATCGGGCCGCATGGATCCAATTGATTCCAGCCGCATGGGTTTTGAACCCTGCGCTGTATGGATTCGATTGATCTCAGCCGCATGGGGCCATGAACATCCTTGGCCGCATACGCGCCCGTCATTCCCTAGCCGCATGAACTTTCTCCCTCCCAGTCGCATGAAGCCCACTCTTCCGCTGGCCGCATGAGGCCCAACATCTTGGAGCCGCATGCGCCCTCGTCCCCCTGGCCGCGTGCGCCCTTGCACTTCCAGCCGCATGCGCCCCCTTGTCTTGGCCGCATGGGACCTAATGACCCTGGCCACATACGCTCTCCTAATTGGGCCGCATGAGTCTTACCCTTTCCTGACCGCATATGCTTGAGCCGTATGGCTCTTCTATAGCCCTGAATATTGATATTTTATTAGATATTTTACATCAATTTTATATCCTTATGCCTTTTTTTATGAACTTGAAAATCATGAATTTATTTAATATGTTTAGAACTGATAATTGAGTACGACCTGACAGTGACCCGTAGTGGTGCACTCCTGACATGACTAACCTGACATGACCTGATAGTGGCCCATCGTGGCGTACTCCTGACAAGTACACCTGACATAATTATCTCGAATATCTGTTGTGACGGCTACCTGACATGACATGACCTGTATAATTAATCCTGGATACCGTGGGCGATTGTGCTTGTACAAATAATCCAATCCTGTCTTGCATCATGTCTAGGAGGGGACTCCTGAGTACCACGGTCAGGAGTACCTATTGAAAGGGACTAAGGCTAATAACTAGATTAATACATTAGTCATGAAGAGATCTCACAGCTACAGGCAATCCCGTTACCTGGGCATGCCTTGGGATCTGTAGCCTGCCGTCGAGTAGGGCACATTTCCAGCACACTGTCATGTGTTGCACCTTTCAAGCTACCTAAGGGTACATTCGTTTCCTGGACGATGTACCCACCTGAATTCAACTCTAAATCTTTTAACCCGGGTAACCTGGATGGTCTGCAGGGCTTGTGGCTGTGGAATAATCTCACTGCATCTTGCTAGTAATTAGGCCTGTGATAACCCTAGTTAGTTAAAGTATCAAGCCGTAATTCTTGCTTGGCCGTGAAATGATTGAATGGAGTCTAACATGTCTAGTATTGTCCTGATTCTGTCCCAGATAACTGTATGACCTGAATGCTTGTATTTATTTTACCGATAAATGGTGAGAATTCCAAGTTCTGTTCAGATGAAGGGTTACAACCCCGGTCCTTGTTTGGTTTACGGGTTGTAACCTGGTTATCTGAATAGTTTCATGGTTATCTTGTCGTATATTATCCTGATGTATTTTTTTTATTTCCAGTTCTTACTTTATTTATACTATTGTGCTGATTGCTGGTTTTAGTTCTTAAGTGAAGCTTCCTTTGTGGCACTTGCTCTTTCTGGGGTCTGACCCAGCTGGTTTTGTGTGGCCAGATTTCGGAGCAGCTCCGGAGGATCTACCGACCTTCCAGCCAGATGGTGGCCACCAGACGGAATCCTGGCAACGAGTGGGTTTATTTTTGATCTTCCACTTTATTGTAAAAATATTCTTTTGAGGCGTTTAGCCGACGAGCACCTGTTTAGCTCGATTGCACTTTACTTACTGTCTGCCTACGGGCTATAACATGATTAACAGATCCTAGGGTTGATCATGTATGACTAAACTCTTGCTAGTCCTGACATTTTATAACGACTAGCTTCATGATCAACTGAATATGTAATATTTGGGATGCCTTACTATTGTATATTTAATGATCATACATCTTGTAACATTCATTTACTTGCTTGTGATTGAGACACTAGGCTTGTTCATGACCTTAAGAGACTATTGGCTTGTAGATAAACCCTCATGTATCTAGACAGCCGTGACCGTATAGAGAGATGGAATCCATTTCAATATACGTAGCTGGCTATGTCTGCCCCCGCTCTCCAGTATTCTGGTTCTGGGGCATGACATGGTTTAAGTGGTGGCCCATGCGGGTCTTATAAATCAAGATATGTGAGGGTTTACCGAATAGATGTCTCAATCAGTATTCGCCTTTGATCTCTGCTCGTATCTTCTGAATCTCTGGATTCTTGTCCTGATCATACGCTTGTATCGTTGATCTGTCCTGGTCCTTCCTTATTGTTCCCCATGTCGTCTTCTTCAGCAGCATTGTTCCTGGACCTGTCGGTCAGCAAGGCGGAGCACCTTCCGCGGATCAGCAGCAACCTGGAGATCAAGTCCAGCATTCTGGAGTAGCCTCCAGAGTCGAGCCTACTGAAGGGGAACCTCCAGTCCAGCCAGTTCAGCATGCCGAGCCTGATGACGGCACTTTGGTAGGACTCGTCAGGACCTTGATAGCTTCCCAAGACCGGCGTGGAGATGCCTTGCACCAGGCAGTGACAGATGCTTTGACCCGGGGTGGTCATCAGGGTAACAGCGCGGCCAACAGCTTCAAGCGCTTGAACCCTCCATTCTTCGACGGTAGTGAAGATGCTATCGCAGCAGATGTATGGCTTCAGGACACAGAGGTGATTCTAGAAGCAGCTAGGACCCCAGAGAACGAGAAGGTAGCCGTGGTGCGCCTGTAGTTGTTAGATCTTGTCCACAGCTGGTGGACAGCGCAGGCCGTTGGATTAGCAGCACCCATTGCTTGGACAGTATTCAGAGAGAGATTCTAGACCAAGTATTTCGATGCTGTAGCTCGGTATGATCTGCAGACGAGGTTTACCAATCTGAAGCAAGGAGACAGGACGGTCAATGGATATGCGATCGAGTTTTCGAGACTCAGTCGGTTTGCTCTCACTTTGGTGGCAACCGAGTATGATAGAGCCCAGCGGTTCCAGCAGGGACTTCACCTGAAGATCTTGTTGGCAGTTGAGCAGTTTGAGCATCAGACTTTTGATGCAGTCTTGAGAGCAGCCCGGAGGCATGAGTATACCTCCCAGAGGATTATGGATAGGGCCGGAGGTCGGAAGAGATCCCACGGCCAGATGAATCAGTCTTCAGCACCAGCCCCGGCAACCAGGGCTTTGACTATTAGAGCTCCGAGGCGAGGGGCTTCAGTAACGTCGTTCCAGCATTCAACCCCGACGTACCCTCGGCAGCAGCAGCCGAAGCAGAAGCAGTCTTCCGCAGTAGGATGTTCTCATTGTGGGAAGCCAGGCCATGTAGTGGCAGAGTGTCGCAGGGCACAGAGATTGTGTCTAGTTTATGGAGCACCAGACCATAGGGTTGGATCCTGCCCGAATAGGGGTGGTTCATCATCGTCTAACCTTTCTAGCTCTTCGGTGAGAGGACCAGCTCCGGTCCATCAGCAGCAGTATCCCTTGTCGAGGCCCTTGTCGCCTCAGTCCCAGATGTTCCAGCAGCAGAACCCCCAGCAGTATGTTCAAGCCCAGGCCCAGAGTCAGAATAGGCAGCGAGGATTTCAGCAGAGGGGACCAGCACCCCGAGGGCACGGTCATGCTATGGTGATGACCGCAGAGGAAGGATTGGCACCAGGAGAGGTAGTGGCAGGTACTATTCTCGTCAACTCCTTTCCAGCTTCAGCTTTATTTGATTCTGGTGCATCACATTCATTTATGTCTGCACAATTTGCGACACGGATAGGATTGGAGCTGAGTCATTATCAGTAAGGCTCAATATACTTACTGGTAACGGACTTGTGGGAGTCGATAGGGTGTTTTCCTCGTGTCGGATCGTAGTTAGGGTAGAGAATTTCCCGCTAGATTGATAGAATTCCCGATGGCCGATTATGATGTGGTCCTAGGGATGGATTGGTTGAGGAACCAGTATGCTAGGATAGACTGCCACATTGGCAGGATTATTTTTAGCATTCCAGGCGAGCCGGAGTTTTCTTTCTCCCGAGGCGAAGTTGAGTCATCTCCTCCGATATTGCGGATGGCAGTAACAGCAGTTCAGTTGTCCAGGGTAGTCGAGGAGTTTCCAGATGTTTTTCCAGAAGAACTTCCAGGTATGCCTCCGGAGCGGGAGATCGAGTTCACTATAGACTAGATCCCCGGGACAGCCCCAGTGTTAGAGAGAGTCTACAGAATGGTGCCGTCAGAGTTGGAGATATTGTATAAGATGATTGAAGAACTTCGAACCAAAGGATTCATTCGTGCTAGTGGATCGCCTTGGGGAGCCCCGATGCTTCTTATGAAAAAGAAGGATGGTACGTCCAGGTTATGTGTTGATTATCGTACCTTGAACTCAGTGACAATCAAGAACAGATACCCTCTTTCGAGGATAGATGACTTATTTGATCAACTCAAGGGGGCTTCAGTATTCTCGAAGATTGATTTGCGCTCAGGTTATCATCAGATCAGAGTCAGAGAGCAGGACATCCAGAAGACAGCTTTCAGATCGAGGTACGGGCATTGGGAGTTCCTTGTTATGCCTTTTGGAGCAACCAATGCACCGGCAGTATTCATGGACCTCATGAATCGTATCTTCATGCCTTACTTGGACCAGTTTGTGATTGTGTTCTTGGATGACATCCTGGTCTACAGCAAGAGTGAGGCGGAGCATGGACAGCATCTCCGTGTGGTTCTTCAGATCCTCAGAGAGCACCAGTTATATGCCAAGTTCAGTAAATGCGAGTTCTGGCTCGACCGCATTTCGTACTTGGGTCACATCATCACTAGAGGAGGAGTAGAAGTGGATCCCCAAAAGATTGTGGCCATTGAGTCATGGCCAGTGCCCAACACAGTTGCAGAGGTTCGTAGTTTTCTTGGATTGGCCGGCTACTACCGGCGGTTTATTTCTGATTTTGCTCGAATTTCAGCGCCATTAACGCAGTTGACCCGCAAGGATGCACAGTTTGCTTGGACAGCAGGGTGTCAGAGTTCTTTTGAGCAGTTGAAGCGAGGCCTGATAACAGCTCCTATTCTCACGCTTCCAGATGGGACCGGAGGATTCTCAGTGTACTGTGATGCTTCAGGCAGAGGTTTAGGATGTGTTCTGATGCAGCATGGGAAGGTAATAGCTTATGCGTTACGACAACTTCGTAATCATGAGAGGAATTACCCAACCCATGACTTGGAGCTGGCAGCAGTGGTGTTTGCACTTAAGTTGTAGAGGCACTATTTGTATGGAGATAGGGTAGAGATTTTCACCGACCATAAGAGCCTGAAGTATATTTTCACCCAGAAGGATCTTAACATGCGTCAGAGGAGGTGGCTGGAGCTTCTTGTGGATTATGATGTCAACTTGTAGTATCATCTTGGGAAGGCCAACGTCGTTGCAGATGCATTTAGCAAGAGAGCCGGAGTTTATTTCCTAACAGCGCAACCAGAGCTGTTAGCAGATCTTCAGAAGATGGGTATTGAAGTTGTTCTCCCTTCCAGTGTGGCCTTGATGGCCAGTATGCAAGTTCAGTCTACCATAGTCGAGAGGATCCGGATGGCACAGTCGGCAGATTCCAAGCTTCAGCGACTCAGAGCAGAGTGTGAGGCAGGACGAAGACCAGAGTTATGCATTCATGAGGATGGTACACTTCGACATGGTAAGCGTCTTTGTGTACCCAGCGGAGATATCCGGCAGGAGATCATGTCAGAAGCGCACAGTTCACAGTATTCCATCCATCCCGGCAGTACAAAGATGTACCGTGATATCCGACAGCATTTCTGGTGGAATGGCATAAAGCGGAAGATAGCTCGGTTTGTCTCTCGGTGTTTGGTTTGCCAACAAGTTAAAGCCGAACATCAGAGACCGGCTGGACTTTTTCAACCCTTACCGATTCCAGAATGGAAGTGGGAGCATGTGACCATGGATTTTGTGACTGGATTACCTAGATCCCCAGCTGGTAGAGATGCTATCTGGGTTATAGTTGATCGGCTCACGAAAGTGGCTCACTTTCTTCCATTCAGAGTTGGTCAGTCGACGGCTCAGCTAGCAGAGATGTACCTCAGGCAGATTGTCAGGTTGCACGGAGTGCCAGTCAGTATCACCTCAGACCGAGATTCAAGATTTATGTCTCACTTTTGGCGTAGCTTGCAAGAGAGTTTGGGGACTCATCTCCAGTTCAGTTCAGCATATCACCCGCAGACAGATGGCCAGTCGGAGCACTCGATCCAGACTCTTGAAGACATATTGCGGTCTTGCACACTTGACTTTGGTGGTTCATGGGAAGATCACTTGCACCTGGTGGAATTCTTGTACAACAACAGTTTCCAGGCCAGTATCCAGATGGCACCGTTCGAGGTACTGTATGGTAGGAAGTACAGATCCCCGCTAGCCTGGGATGATATTGGAGAGAGACAGATGCTCAGTCCAGAAATAATTGTCCAGACAGTTGAAGTGGTCAGGCGAGTCAGAGATCATCTTCGAGTCGCCCAAGATCACCAGCGCCATTGGACCGATTCTCATCGGCGCCCTCTCGAGTTTTCGATCGGCGATCATGTATTCCTGAGGATTTTGCCTAACCGTAGCGTCATTCGTTTCGGCGTACGGGGCAAGCTTAGTCCTAGGTATATAGGATCGTTTGACATTCTGGAGCGAGTAGGAGATGTGTCATACCGTCTCGCTCTTCCGCCGTCGCTAAGCGAGGTGCATGACGTGTTCCATGTATCCCAATTACGACGGTATATCCCAGACCCGAGCCACATCCTGGATCATTCGGAATTGGTTGTTGGTACCAACCTTTCGTATGAGGAGAGGCCCGTGTCTATATTGGGCCAGAAAGAGAAGATCCTCAAGAATAAGACTATCAAGTTAGTTCGAGTTGCTTGGGGTCATCACTCTTTGGGTGAGTCAACGTGGAAACGTGAGGACGATATCCGATCGCGGTATCCCGACTTGTTTGACTCGTGAGGTATAATGTCTTTTTTATACCTCATGCCTTCGATTCCTTGCTTGAATGAGTGATTGCCTGCCTAGTTATAGCTTGCTTGTGATTAATATAGCTTGTCCTTGTCTCTCTAGCCTCATAATTAAATTCCGAGGACGGAATTCTTTTAAGGTGGGTAGAGTTGTAATGCCTGTGTCCGTATCACGTATTCTTGGAATACGTGTACGTATTTTATTCTTGTATTGCATGATTTTCTGGCTTGGTATTTCCTTCTTGGCTTGGTCTATTCCTGGTTCGGGTTGGTTGGTTCGGCTTGGCTTGGTTTTGATTGGGTTCATGATGAACCCAAGGTGAACCCCCTACCTACCACCACCATTTCGTATTTATTACCATTCTTCTTTCTCTCTCTTCATAATCATCTTCTTCTTCCTCATTTACTTCTTCACCTACCAGAGAGAGGAGAGAGAGGTCTAGGCAAGTGCAACTTTCTTCATGGAGGAACTCTGATTTTATTACTCCATTCTCTTCTTTACTACATTCTAAAGCACTTTAGAACTTGGCATTTTTACTTTCCATGGCTAGATTCTTGTAGATCTATATTTACTTTATTTTTAGATTTCTTGGGTTTTGATCGACTTAATCTTATTATTTCCTAGTTTTGATGGTTCCATGTTGTAGAGAATTTCGTTCTATCCCGTTTTGACCTATGGAAGTTCGAATTTGGGTTCCGGATGATGGAGTTATGGAGCTTGAGGACTTGGCTCTCATGGTGTTCTTCTTTCCAGAAAATTGGAGAAGAAGAACAGTATTTGACTTGACCGCATGAACATTTCATGCGGCAAGTGTTCTCTGAGCCGCATGGACTTTTCTCCACTTGGCCGCATATGCGCCCTTGTACTCTTCTGAGCCGCATAAATTATCTTAGCCGCGTGAGCCCCCCCCAATTGAGTCGCAGCTGCATAGGCGCGTAACCCCGCTTCCGCATAAGCTCCGCTCCTACCTGCGCCGCATGGACTCGATTGATTGAGCAGCATGGACTCGATGGATTGAGTCGCATGGACTCGATTGATTGAGCCGCATGGACTCGATTGACCTGAGCCACATGAACTCAATTAATCAGGCCGCATGGATCCAATTGATTCCAGCCGCATGGGTTTTGAACCCTGTGCTGTATGGATTCGATTGATCTCAGCCGCATGGGGCCATGAACATCCTTGGCCGCATACGCGCCCGTCATTCCCTAGCCGCATGAACTTTCTTCCTTCCAGCCGCATGAAGCCCACTCTTTCGCTGGCCGCATGAGGCCCAACATCTTGGAGCCGCATGCGCCCTCGTCCCCCTGGCCGCGTGCGCCCTTGCACTTCCAGCCGCATGCGCCCCCTTGTCTTGGCCGCATGGGACCCAGTGACCCTGGCCGCATACGCTCTCCTAATTGGGCCGCATGAGTCTTACCCTTTCCTGACCGCATATGCTTTAGCCGCATGGCTCTTCTATAGCTCTGAATATTAATATTTTATTAGATATTTTACGTCCATTTTATATCCTTACGCCTTTTTTTATGAACTTGAAAATCATGAATTTATTTAATATGTTTAGAACTGATAATTGAGCACGACCTGACAGTGACCCGTAGTGGTGCACTCCTGATATGACTAACCTGACATGAGCTGATATATAGTGGCCCGTCGTGGCGCACTCCTGACAAGTACACCTGACATGATTATCTCGAATAGCTGTTGCGACGGCTACCTGACATGACATGACCTGTATAATTAATCCTGGACACCGTGGGCGATTGTGCTTGTACAAATAATCCAATCATGTCTTGCATCATGTCTAGGAGGGGACTCCTGAGTACCACGGTCAGGAGTACCTATTGAAAGGGACTAAGGCTAATAACTAGATTAATACATTAGTCATGAAGAGATCTCACAGCTATAGGCAATCCCGTTACCTGGGCACGCCTTGGGATCTGTAGCCTGTCGTCGAGTAGGGCACATTTCCAGCACACTGTCATGTGTTGCACCCTTCAAGCTACCTAAGGGTACATTCGTTTCCTGGACGATGTACCCACCTGAATTCAACTCAAAATCTTTTAACCCGGTTAACCTGGATGGTCTGCAGGGCTTGCGGCTGTGGAATAATCTCACTACATCTTGCTAGTAATTAGGCCTGTGATAACCCTAGTTAGTTAAAGTATCAAGCCGTAATTCTTGCTTGGCCGTGAAATGATTGAATGGAGTCTAACATGTCTAGTATTGTCCTGATTTTGTCCTAGATTACTGCATGACCTGAATGCTTGTATTTATTCTACCGATAAATGGTGAGAATTTCAAGTTCTGTTCAGACGAAGGGTTACAACCCCGGTCCTTGTTTGGTTTACGGGTTCTAACCTGGTTATCTGAATAGTTCCATGGTTATCTCGTCGTATATCATCCTGATGTATTTTCTTTATTTCCAGTTCTTATTTTATTTATACTATTGTACTGATTGCTGGTTTTAGTTCTTAAGTGAAGCTTCCTTTGTGGCACTTGCTCTTTCTGGGGTCTGACCCAGCAGGTTTTGTGTGGCCAAATTTCGGAGCAGCTCCGGAGGATCTACCGACCTTCCAGCCAGATGGTGGCCACTAGACGGAACCCTGGCAACGAGTGGGTTTATTTTTGATCTCCCACTTTATTGTAAAAATATTCTTTTGAGACGTTTAGCCGACGAGCACCTGTTTAGCTCGATTGCACTTTACTTACTGTCTGCCTACGGGCTGTAACATGATTAACAGATCCTAGGGTTGATCATGTATGACTAAACTCTTGCTAGTCCTGACATTTTGTAACGACTAGCTTTATGATCAACTGAATATGTAATGTTTGGGACGCCTTACTATTGTATATTTAATGATCATACATCTTGTAACATTCATTTACTTGCTTGTGATTGAGACACTAGGCTTGTTCATGACCTTAAGAGACTATTGGCTTGTAGATAAACCCTCATGTATCTAGACAGCCGTGACCGTATAGAGAGATGGAATCCATTTCAATATACGTAGCTGGCTATGTCTGCCCCCGCTCTCCAGTATTCTGGTTCTGGGGCGTGACATCTGTTTACATCCGTGTGTCCACACTAGGGACTAGGATGTCGATTATTGCACCAGAGAGTCCACACTCGGGACGAGGGTGTAGACTTGACTTGACTTACACCAGAGAGTCCACGCTCGGGATGAGGGTGTTTACATCAGAGAGTCCACACACGGGACGAGGATGTAGTATTTGTACCAGAGAGTCCACACTCGGGACGAGGGTGCCTTGCCGTGAACTAACCAGAGAGTCCACACTCGGGACGAGGGTTAGTACTGACCAGAGAGTCTACACACGGGACGAGGGTTAGTCCTGACCAGAGAGTCCACACTCGGGATGAGGGTTAGTGTTTAGTTCAAACCAGTGAGTCCACACTCGGGACGAGGGTTTGGTTTCTTCCATTGATCATCGTGTTCCGTTCATCCGGCAGTTCATTATGCGTAGTTGTTCTAGTGTTCGTGTTCGTGTTCATAGTCATTTGTCTTGTTCTTGTTCCTTCTTGTTTATTTTCTTGCGCATGATAAAACTGTTAGATAGGCATGTATATTATGTATCTTGCTATGTCCTCTGAGGACCTGATGATCTCCTCAGGTTTAGCGATTGCTTGGAGTTAGCTAGTAGTTCTGGATGGCGGAGGATTTTGCGACTCTTGTGGGATTCAGGTATCATGATTACGTTTGTTATCCTTTCGTGCTTTCTTACCTTATCATGTTTCCTGATTCAGTTTTAGACTCTTGTTACTATCATTAGAGTCTTATCGGACATATATGCTAGTGGGCTGCAGACCACGACCCATACTTGTTCATTCTTGTTTATTATTCTTATTGTGGATTGAGATATAGATTTGTTTGCCATGATTTGGCAGTATACCCATGACCTTGACAGCTTATACGTACTCGAGTCGGGCTGGAGTCCGTTCGATACGTAGCTGGGCTTGTTCACGTACTCGCGTCCGAAAAGCGGGTGCGGGTCGTGACAGCTAGAGCCGGGTCGACCTCAGAGGCAGTAGCCGGCTCTCGAGAGTCCACTTCTCCTGACGCCTACAAAGAAAAGGAGAGTAATCAGATCATAGCGCAGAAAATAAGAGCTAAAAAAGATGGTTGTAATTCGATTCACCTCCGAAATGGCATCAACATCCTCGTTTCTCTCCCTAATAAGCAGACCACGAGGCTTGACCGCAGCCCGTTTTCGAGAGTAAGTTATGCCGCCAACAGCGGACCCACGCCTGCTTCGCTTACGTGAAGGACCAGGCACAACAGGGGGCTGATCCGCCACCACATCATCTGCAGGAGGAGGAGGCAAGTTATCGGGGTCATCCTCTTCGTCCGTATTGGTGGACTCTGAGTCTGACATATCAACTGTGTTCCCCTTTTTTTTCCTCGTCTTGGACCCTTCTGGCTTCTCCTCCAAGCCGATACCAACAATAAAACTAGTACTTGGGTCAAAATCATGAGGGGGCATGTTCACCATAACATGGTACAGAGCCGTCAAGTACAAAATTTGTCTTGACTCTCTAGCATTAGGTACAGAGAAGCTGGTACGTGTGTGAACCGAGTTATAGTAGTGCCAAGCCCGTATGCCATCGAGAACGCTTCCTTAAAAACCCAGGCAGGAGCTGGGATTGTCCAAAAATATCTAACTGTACCCAAACTGTCGGGAGAACCGACTGGGCAAGTAAGGCTCCAAGAAGACGGAGTTACGGTTACGATATATCAGGTGTGCAGGACGGATGTTCTGCAACCAGAGGAACATCTTATCGGATAAGAGGTGAGGAGGCCCAGTACCATCAAGATGTACACCGTTTACTTCTTCATCAGTAAAATGAGGAACGTACACGAAAAAGGTGTATCTGTCCACTCTCGCCAGCGCCATCCGACAGGCGCGCATGGTATCGCACTCCCAAGGCATACGGCTGTCACGACCCACACCCACTGTGAGGGTACAAGTACGTAACAGCACCCAGCCTACGTTGTAGTATCGGCGGTAGAACGTTGTTCTAGGTCATGAACTATAGCTAACATAATATGAATACTCTCCAAAAGGAGGACAATCACAGAAGGTACAAGTCAATCACAATCTAAAGGTAGAATATAGCACGATGGAATAGATAAAGAAAATCCTCAACTGAGGTAAACATAAATGAAATAACATAAGTCTCAACAACTACCAGTCTCCACAATTATACAACTCTGAATCCAGACAACTACTAACATAAAAATAAGGAATAGACTAGACTATCTACACTAAGCATGGGTATCGTCCTCAGCAGCTACCTGAACCTCCCCAGGGGTCCAGGTCGCGAGTGTCATCTAGGCAAGCTCCAAAGTAAGGGATGCAGGGTTCCTCATCATCCTCTGTAAAAATTTTAACAGGTCCAGTCAGGACGGAAGCGAGCACAATACACTCACGCAGATCATAACAGGTTAGAAAATATAAACATACAAGAGAGTATGATACATGAAACTGAAAGAAAGTACATGATGTAAATAGAGAGAACTGTAATAGAAATATCTACTATAAGTAGAGAGCTGCCAGTGACTAGTGATTTAGAGTACAAGGTCAACATGTGAACGGCTGGATTTGCACATGAATATACTAAAGAGGCGCACATGGATATACTACTTTGGAATTGTTCACATGACTATTTATACTCCCCCATACCCCAATCAATACACAAGGATCCAGACAAGTTATGTTACGCACATGATTTTCACATAAAGGCCAATAGATGGGTGCACATGAAGTATACATGAGGGCTCATAAATGAGTGCATATGAATTTCACATGAAGGCCCATAAATGGGTGCACATGAAGTATACACGAGGGCTCATAAATGAGTGCACATAAAATTCACATGAAGGCCCATAAATGGGTACACATGAAATATAGGTTATACATGAGAAACATGACCGAACATGAGAACACATGAGAGTACACGAGCATGCATGAACGAGCATGAAGCACATGAGGAACATGAATAACATGAGAGCGAGGAATACATGATGTACATGAAACACACGACATGATGTATCTGATGCTCCCGAGGAGGATAACATCTCAATGTAGGGATCCATATAGTACCAATCCGTGATAATATCATGACAGCATCAAATAAGGTAAACTAGAGCAAGAATATAATTCTAAGCAAGTTATAAAATAATCAGAGAATGTACTCGCCTGGTATCTGAATAGCTGTAGCAAATGTACTGTCCGAGATGAGGTACCTGACTCCTAGTTCGAGCAACACAAGTCAAGATGTATACATATCATATATTTTGATATCTATATATAGAGAGAGGTAAGGGAAAGGGGAGATCCATGTGTGTGTGAGATATGGCAGCTTGTGTGTGGAGATGTGAGAGTGTCAAAACATAATGTAGTGTCAAGGAGAACAGGTGTGTGTGTGTGTGTGTACAATCAATCAATGTGTGTTCAGGATATTAGTAGAGTGTGTATCTATGTGACAATGTGTCATGACAGTTAATATTAACAGTGTGATACAACATAAAACAGGGAGACATGTGACAGTTAGTTAAATGGGGTGCTAAACTCAGAAATCAATAGGGTGTTAGCTACTAGGTGCCCATGTGTGTAGTGTCATTCAATGTGGTTCTCAGTCCCAGGTTAACAGGGACAATGCATCAGCCATATGTCAAAACAAAGGCCCAACTGAAATTGAAACCAATCACTACCCCCAACATAAATCCCTAAGCAACTACTCAGTTAGATATAGGAATTCAATTTCACATGACAGTTCTCGTATGCAGTCTACACATTTAGCCCAAAGCCATTTGAAATCCTATCACCCCAAATTCCTATGTTATCATCAAACCTAAACATGCATAAATTACAATATAGATGAATACTTTGCAAAACCATTTAGATTTTAGTAAGGGAACAATTTAAACTCAGGAATTGATGTATAACATAAACTCAGAATTTCAGAGTCAACTCAGTGTCCTGTGTGTGGTGTGTATGACAGTGGCATAGTGTAGATGTGTGTGAAAACATTGAAATCATGTAGGAAATAGTGTGTATGTGCAATTGATAAAGATGCAAGGGAATATGCAAGAGGTGATGTGCATGATGATGGATGAGTGCAACATCAATATTGGAACTGATAGGTAAAGGTAAGGGATCTGAACATTCCACCAAGTCAAAATCGAATCAAGGCAAACATGTAACATTCAAAAAAGAAAACTATTAAGCTCAGTTTTCATGTTTTAAATCTCAGATTTAATAAAAGAACTCAGGTTTTTAGAATGTTTCTCCGGTTGGCAAAATGACAGTTAAACATATAGTGTACAGTACTTAGAAACAAATGTAGGAGGATCAGTGTGTGTAAGTGTCAGTTTACATATGATAGTGCAACCCAATTCAAAAATAAAATAATAGTGAACCCTTCAATGTATCAGAGAATAGGGAAATCCAAACCAATTTAGTATATAGATTTCAAAATCAGTTGAGAAATTAACTTACATCAAGTAGGAATACATATCAGACATGTAGGTATACATCTCTGATATATATATATACATGCACAAACATTAAAATTAGCATCTTAATCTCATGAAACAGTGAGCCTTAATATGTATTAGTATTTCCAATTGAACCCGACCTTCAAAACTAATTTTCAAACAAAATGTCACGACCCACTCCCAATTTTGGGATACGAGTACGTGGCCAAGTCTAGCCTACGCCGCAGTATCGACGGTAGTACGTTGTCTATGATAACAATGGTCCACAACAAGCACAACACGCATATATATCATCCACAACTAAGCCAGCAAAATCACTAAAATATCCAATAGTCTCAATATTATAAATATGAAAAATCCACTACAACTCGGAAAGTCTCGGGAACAAACCCGAATAACAGAAAATAAAATAGACAACTAACTCCATAACTATAACTACTAACTAATGCGAATCCATAAGGAAGAAAATATGCTAATTTGCATCATTGCTGGAACCGGGTATGCCAGTGACGTCAGTGTCTCCAACATACTCACTGTAACCTCTGGACAGATCACGTCGTCTACAACTGAAAAATGTTTATCTAGTCAGGATTGGAACAAGTACAAGTCTAACCACCAAGATACAAGTACAATATAAAGTAATAAAATACTAAACATGAAAAATAATGATCAATGAAAACAATGAACAATATGAACAAGAAATCATGAGATGGAAGAAACTGATAAGGAAAGTAACAAGCATGAAAAGTAAAGAGACTCGTATAAACACTCATAGTGTACGTGTCGTAAGAAGTACAACGTTTCTACACATGGACGTCTTGGACAAACGATGAGGTTATAAGGCCCGCCCCTGTAACCAGGAGAGTTGCCAACAATACGATCTGGGTTTTGTCCACGTGGCTAGTAATTATACCCCTCTAATATCCATACCTCACAATCATGAAAACACGATAACGATAACGATCACGATAACAATGAGAAAACATGATCAATAGTCAACACTCAACTCTCGTGTGTGTAACAGTCAAGACACGGAAGATAGCATGTATAAGTGAAATACGACAATATAAAGTAAATGCACATGAAGGTGTCAACAAATACTTGCCTGAACTCCTGGACGGATTGATTTCACAAGTTGAAGACAATATGAACGTCGGCCTAGAAGCTATCAAATCAAGCCATCATCCCACGAACCCCGTCGCACAAACAACCACAAGTTAGATATACAATTCCCACTCTAAAAATCCTAAAAAGTGGCTAATGAGTTAAATCAATTAATACTATTCTAATTCTAGAATAAATCATCTAAAATCCTATTTTAACCTATTTAATTCTGAAATAACAATCTACACACAAATATTTGGCCAAGGAAATTCACGGTTCCAAATTTGGGACTCGTGACACGCAAACCGAGACATACTGATGACTAACTAGTCATATATTATGAATTCAAAGTTTGAGTATGCAACATGGTAGATTTCAGTGCCATGAGTGCACTGGAATCAACCGTGTCACAAAATCATGATTTGGTCAAAAGTTATCGCCATCATGGCTAACCATGACCAAATCGATGAACCGTTGACCAAATTTGACTTCTATGAACAAAATAAAATACTAGATGAAACTCTAAATTTCTGGAAAAATTATATGTTGTAGAGCTCGATGTCAGCTTTCCAAAAATTTAAACGGATTGTGAAACGGAGTTCGGGATCGCTCGAAATCTCGAAAACCGTACGACGTGTTGATTTTTGGACAACCGACACTCAAATAATTATTCAGAAATTCGAGATCAAAATATGTGAAACCCAGTTTTGGTTTTATGAATTATTATTATTAGCATAATATTATTATTATCATTATTAGTATCATTTTTGGGTTTTAAAATCAATTTCAAAAATTATTAATATGGCTTTTGTTTGTCGACCAGACCCGAGCCCGGACCCGATTCCCGAACCCAGACCCGGACCTAATCTTTTCTTCGACATCTGATTCTCTTTAAAAAAAAATTATATATATATTATTTTATTATTTGGAGCTGGTCCAAGTTGGACCAGATCCCTCTCTCCCCTCACCCCCACGTTCTATTCTCCCCACTCTCTTCTCTCCCTACACTTACGAGCACCCACAGCCCCTTCTTCCCTTCTTGTATCACCACACACACCATCCCCACTCCCTTATATTATTACACCTACTCTTACTCTCTCCCCACTCATTCTATTTTTTTCCAGAGAACAACCCCACCCCCACTTCATTATTTCCCCCTCACAAACTTCCATCTCTCTCCCTCTCACTCCAGACAACCCCCGCGCGCCCCCGGCCTCCCAGCGTGGCCCCGACCCCCGGCCTCCCAGCGCGACCCCGACCCCCTTTGCCGCTCGCCGGACCCCGCGAGCCACCGCGCACGTTTTTGCGCCCCTCCCAGCGCTCGCGCGCGCGCTTCCCGGCCACCCGCCGGCCGACCCCAACCCCGCGGCGCCTTTTCCGGCCGCCCCGGCTCCTCGGCACGTTTCTCCGGCCGCCCGGCGCTCCACCACCGCTGACCCAGCGCGGCCCGGCTCTCCGGTCGTGCCCTAGCCTCTCGTGCCCTAGCACGCGGGCGCTGTTCTCCCCGGTGCACCCCGATCACTTGCTTCGCTGTTCGGGACAGCCCTGTCCAGCGCTGTTCGCGGGAGATCGAGTCCGATCTATGGATTGGCACGTCCCGAGTCCGAGGCAACCCTTCGGATTCCGTCATTTTGGGTAATCCCTGGTTAATCACAGTAGTTCGTCCCTCCCCGTGTCGATGATGAGTTGGTCCACGAATTTCCTTTGGGAAATTCGATTTTGGGTGAACGTCGTTCCCGGGATTTTTCGAGAAACTTCGGAAAGCTTCTGTTAGTTATTTTCGAAACTTTTTGGAATTGGTTTTCTAGATATTTTGGTTGTTCGGATATATTTCCGAATTGTGCTGTGGTTTTTGGGTTGGAATCTCGAATTCGTTTTTTTCCGGATTAATCTTGTGAATAATTGTGATTATTTTGATATATATTTTTTGGGATTCCCTAGTTTGGGATTTTGCAGGAAAATATTGACATATTTCCAGTTTTTGGGTTGACCAAAAATAGAGGAAATGCTGCCAGATTTTCCCGTAAAATTTAATTTTATTTTAAAAATGATTTTTTTTAAATGGATTTCGGAAAAATATTAATATTTTGGATTTTGGGCGACGACCGTATTGGTCAATGGGCCCTGGCTAAGTGCAAACAAAACCGGCTTCGCCCGGACGTTGAGGCATTAGCCTATATGACGATTGGACCATATCTGAGACTCATTAAATATTTTGGTAGCGTAGGATTTTCTGTTATTTGCTGGTTTTGCGAGTTCTTGTAGCGTATGCGTAAATCGAAATAGATAGTTATTTTCATATAAAAAAATTAATTAAGCTTTTTCACATTAAAATTTACAAGTTTTAATAATTAACAACGATCATGTATTTCTCATTAAAATAAGAAATTTAGTTTTATATATAATTACGAAAAATACAAAGTTTTCATCAATTAATTTGGTGATGACGAGTTTTTCCAAATACCAGTTTAAAACGATCTTTCCCTCATTATTAATTCAACGCACCAATAATCATGTTTTTGTTCGTGTTTAGTTAATAAAGGATTAAAATTGACTAGGACACAATTAGAGATTTCAACTAGTATAGTTAGCTGGTAACCCTGGATTCTGAGTCAATTTCTCGAATGTAGGAATTCGAGGACTATCCTAAATTTCCATCTCGAAGTCTCCAACTTTCCAGTCCAGTTCATTTGAGGCAAGTACAGTTTGTGTTAGTTTACAGTTATTTTAATAATCGTTTTACTGCAAGTTTAAACCACGAAGCAAACACGAAACTCTCTCTGAGAGCACTGACTGATTGACTGTTGGGTACTGGAGGAATAGAGTAATATTTATGACCACATCCACTGTAACTTAGAACTGTATTAGCTTACCCCGCTCTCACACGGGGATAAGCCATACCGTATCAATAGGATACTACTGTAACAACCCAAGCCGTTCATATTCATTGCCTGTTCAAATCACACTATTTTACTGATAGAAAACTGTTCAATTCTAAACTGTTTAAAAGTGCATGATTCTATTATTTATTTTAACTGTTTAAATTAGCAGGGATTGTACTTTGCTCCCTCCTGACTGAAGATACATTTTTAGGGGATTATGAGGATGCTGAGCTGTTATACAACAGCTACTACGACCATGTTCTGTACCCCGTAGTGCTGCCAGAGTCCCCATTAGAGGACGCAGGGACTGAGGCCGACGAGCCGAATGCTTAGATAGATTTTCCTTTCCAGTTTTGTTGTTTCATTTGAAAAATTCTGTTTATTTGAATCCAGCAATTTATTTCAGTACTTTTAAATTCTAGTTGTATTTATTTTAAAATGTTCAATAAAGTTTTCAATTTCCGATCATTGAGTTGTGATAAATATAGATGTTGTTGTTATGGTTACCTACTAATGGAACAGCTTACTGCCGCCGTCTCAACAACGGTGCAGGCTGGGCATGATCCGGTTCGACCCAATTATTTAGGATCGAGTCGTGACATGTTTTTAGTGGTGGCCCATGCAGGTCAAACAACAACTTAGGAAAATATACCTAGAAACAATTAGAACACTAGAACATTGATTTGTCACGACATAGGTCCGAATTATATACATAAATATTTTTGTTTGATTATAGACTGGTATGATACCTTGCTTATGTTTGTACCCTAATCCTTCCAGATTATGGCCAAAGGGAAGACTACCCGATCCGGCCCTGCTGATGATGAGGTGTCATCTACTGATCACACCCCATCTCTTCAAGCACGCTGGGACCCACCTCCGTTGCAGCTGACTGACCGTCCCCATGCTGCACCAGTACCCCGTCCCGTTTACGCTACTACAACGTAAACGGCGGAACCGGCACTTCCCCAGGCTGAGCCGCAGACCCCTGCGGTAGTGCCCGCACCAGCTGCCCCACCAGTGCCCGTGGACCCCACTGATCTAGTAGGTATGCTACGAGGAGTGCTTGAAGCCCAGAGAGCTCAAGCAGAAGCCCACCGAGAGCAGACTGCTGCCCAAGCTGAAGCCCATCGCGAGCAGACCGCGATTACGAGAGAAGGCATGGAGAATGCCCACAATGTGGCTATGGCTGCCCTCGAGAGAGGAGGAACCACTTCATTGGAGCCACGACCTGCCAAGGTAAGCATAATTCAGGAGTTAAGTTTTATATCATTAAGGCCATTCTTTTGATTAGAGGCGTATTATTGCATGAAGGTCGGAGATATAGAGAGCTTTAAGAAGCAAGGCCCTCGACCTTTCAAAGGAACTGAGGGTATCATCTACGCCGATGAATGGCTAGACAGTATGGAGCGTCTCTTGAGTGTCGCTCGACTCCCAGAAGACCTCAAGACCGAAGCAGTAGGACTCCAACTGCAAGATGTGGCGAGCACCTGGTATCGGAATAAACCCCGACTCCAGGACAAGCAGCTCGACTGGGACACCTTCAAGAGGCTGTTCCGCAGGAAGTTCTTCCCAACATCGAAAATACGGGAGATGGAAAGACAAATCCAGGACCTGAAACAAGGGAACATGACGGTCGGAGAATATGCGGCAGAGTTCGGCCGACTTAGCCGCTTTGCCCAGAACCTGGTAGCTGACCCCAAGGATCGTGCTGAACGATTCAGGTATGGATTAAGAGAAGAGATTCGTACCCCTGTGATCGCAGGTGGCGCTAAGACTTATAAGAGGATCCTGATACGAGCTCAGGACGTGGAGAAGAGCCATCCTTCTCGATCCAAGAGGGAGTATCCTGGAACTAGCAACTTCCAAGGTAACCAGAAGAGGCCCAACAATAACAACAACAGGCTATCGCACCACCAACAGCAGCACCATCAAGCAAGGACTAATGACAAGTCGCCTCAGAGGCAGATCCCTGTCTGTGATTATTACAAAAGGCCGGGACATCAGTCGAACATATGCAAGAAGAGGCTAGGACACTGCCTAGTCTGTGGGTCTGCCACCCACCAAGTGAAGGACTGCCCCTCGTCAGTCCACCGGACCGGAACAAATCAGCAAAGAGCTCCCTTACCCACTCAGCAACAACGGTTCGGACAATACCAGCAGAAGACCGGGCGAGCTTTTGCCCTAGCAGCTGATGAGCAGGAACCAGAGCAGAAACCCACCGTTGATGTCATCACAGGTTCCATTTATGTATTTTCACATCCTGCTCTAGCATTATTTGATTCGGGTGCATCACATAGTTTCATATCATCAGAGTTTATTTCTGCACACCACCTAGATACGGGACTTAACAAGGTGATTAGTAGAGTTATGACTGGTGGTGGACCCATACCCATCACTGAGGCTTGTAACTGTTCCATCACTATCTCAGGCCATCAATTTGTAACACCCTTACTAGTGATGCCCCTGTCCAACTATGATGTAGTCCTAGGGATGGACTGGTTAAGTGAACAGCATGCGCTGATAGATTGTCACCGAGGATGTGTCATCTTCAGTCCACCAGGAGAATCGGAGTTTGAAATCTCTCGAGCTCTGGAAGACATGAAGAGTGTTACCTATTCCTCAATCACCGAAGAACCCGGGCCTCATCACCCTATCATAGCGGAATTCATGGACGTCTTTCCAGATATTCTTCCAGGATTGCCGTCGGATCGAGGTGTGGAATTCACCATCGATCTAGTACCCGGCTCTTCCTCTATTTCTCGGGGATGCTACAGAGTCAACCCCAAGGAGACAAAGGAGATGAAGGATCAGATCGACGAGCTGAAGGCACAAGGATTTATCAGGGACGGGGCTTCACCCTGGGGAGCACCAGTTTTGTTCGTACCCAAGAAGGATGGAACCGTACGGATGTACATTGTCTACCGGGCGCTGAACAACATCACCATCAAGAATAAGTACCCTCTGCCACGGATCGACGACCTGTTTGATCAACTAAGTGGAGCCAAGGTATTTTCGAAGATAGATCTCAGATCAGGTTACCACCAAATTAAGGTCAGGAAGGAGGATATCCCGAAAATGACATTCAACACCAAGTATGGGCAATTTGAATTCTTGGTCATGCCGTTTGGACTGACGAATGCTCCCACGGTATTCATGAACCTCATGAACAAGGTTTTCCATGAATACCTGGATCAGTTTGTTGTTGTCTTCATCGATGACATACTGATCTACTCGAAGACCGAGGAAGAGCATGAAGAGCACTTGAGGAAAGTGCTGAGTACCTTGAGGAAGGAGAAGCTCTATGGTAAGCTATCCAAATGCGAATTCTTTTTAGACAAAGTGGAATTTTTGGGCCATGTTGTCACAGGAAAAGGAATTTCGGTGGATCCAAAGAAGATAGCTGCTATTGAGAAGTGGACTGCACCAAGCTCGGTTGCAGAGATCAGAAGCTTTTTGGGTTTAGCTGGATACTACCGGAAGTTTGTGAAGGATTTCTCCAAGATTGCTGAACCAATGACGAAGCTTACCAGGAAGAACGAGGAATTTATATGGTCTGAAGCTTGCCAGTCAGCTTTTGAGGAACTGAAGAAGAGGCTTACAACTGTGCCGATACTTGCGTTACCCGCAGGTACCGGCGGTTTCTCAATTTATAGTGATGCTTTCGGTAAGGGATTGGGCTGCGTTCTTCAACAACACGGGAAAGTAATTGCTTACGCATCTAGGCAATTACGGACTCATGAGAAGAACTATCCCACACATGATTTGGAGCTTGTAGCGGTGATATTTGCATTGAAGCTATGGAAGCATTACCTTTATGGAGAGAGAGTGGAAATATTTACAGACTACAAAAGTCTGAAATATGTTTTCACTCAGAAGGAGCTGAACATGAGACAGAGGCGATGGCTGGAGCTGATGAAGGATTTTGACATCAACCTGCAGTATCATCCGGGTAAGGCTAATGTTGTTGCAGATGCACTTAGTCGATACCCGATGGCAATGTTCTTGACCAAGGAGCGTCATTTGCTGGAGGACATAGAGAAGCTTGGATTGGAGATTGTACTGCCTGAGGAGGAAATAAAGAAACTGAGAAGAGAAGCCATCGTACCCGGAGCTGAATCATCACTGATGCAGTTACAAGTGCGTTCAAGTCTTATGGACAGAGTCAAGAAGGCACAATTCCAAGACGAGACGCTTTGCAAACTCAGAGACCAAGTGCTGGCAGGAACACTTGAAGGATTCTCTATCGCCAGCGACGGAGCACTGAAGAATGGTACGAGGCTTTGCGTACCAACTGGCGAACTGAGGAACAAGCTGATGCAAGAAGCGCACCAGTCGCAGTATTCCATACATTCTGGAGCCAACAAAATGTACCGGGATATACGAACTATAGTGTGGTGGTACGGAATGAAGAAGGACGTATCTAGGTATGTGGCAAGATGTTTAATTTGTCAGCAAGTAAAAGCTAGTAGACAGAGACCAGCAGGACTATTGCAGCCGCTTGACATCCCGAAATGGAAATGGGAGCATATAACAATAGATTTCGTGTCGGGACTGCCTCGATCCTAAGGAGGGAAGGACGCCATTTGGGTTATCGTGGACCGACTGACGAAGTCAGCTCACTTTATCCCCTTCAAGGTTGGTTTATCCACCGAGAAGTTGGCAGCACTGTACATGCAGCACATCTACCGGTTCATGGAGTCCCGGTAAGTATTGTGTCTGATACAGATACTAGATGTACCTCTCACTTTTTGAAGAGTTTGCATGACAATTTGGGAACACAACTGAAGTTCAGCACCGCCTACCATCCCCAGACTGACGGGCAATCGGAGAGAACAATTCAGACGCTAGAAGACATGCTGAGATCCTGCGTCTTGGAATTTGGAGGGTCTTAGGAAGACCATTTGTACTTGGTAGAGTTCTCTTACAAGAACAGCTACCAAGCTAGCATCGGTATGACACCATTCGAGGCACTCTATGGACGTCGTTGTCATACTCCACTTGCTTGGGACGACGTCGGAGAACGAGTGTTGCTTGGACCTTAGATGGTGACCGAAGCAGCAGAGAAGGTGAGAATGATCAGAGACAAGCTCAGGATTGCCCAGGACAGACAGAAGCATTAGGTCGATTGCAGCCGACGGCCTTTGGAGTTTGAAGAAGGCGATAGTGTGTTTGTGAAGATCTCTCCTACCAGAGGAACCATCCGTTTCGGCAGAGCATGAAAGTTAAGTCCCAGGTATATTGGTCCTTTTGAAGTACTTAACAGGATTGGAGAAGTGGCTTATCGGGCGGCTCTACCCCTCAGTCTCGAAGGCGTCCACAACGTCTTCCACGTTTTGCAGCTGAGACGTCACATCCCGGACCCGAGCCACATCTTGGACCATTCGGAGCTGGAGATTGGACCCAGCCTCACAGTGCCGGAGAAGCCAGTGGCAATTTTGGACAGAGGCGAGAAGAGAACCAGGAACACCATGACCCGATAGTCAGAGTCATGTGGCGGCACAACTCACCAGGCGAATCGACCTGGGAGCGAGAAGACCAGATGCGGGAGCAGTACCCGTACCTGTTTGAGGCTTAAGGTAACCCCTAACCCTGCCTTTAATTTCGATGACAAAATTTTCTAAGGAGGAAAGATTGTGAAACCCAGTTTTGGCTTTATGAATTATTATTATTAGCATAATATTATTATTATTATCATTATTAGTATCATTTTTGGATTTTAAAATCAATTTCGAAAATTATTAATATGGCTTTTGTTTGTCGACCAGACCCGAGCCCGGACCCGATTCTCGAACCCAGACCCGGACCTAATCTTTTCTTTGAAATCTGATTCTCTTTAAAAATATATATATATATTATTTTATTATTTAGAGCTGGTCCAAGTTGGACCAGATCCCTCTCTCCCCTCACCCCCACGTTCTATTCTCCCCACTCTCTTCTCTCCCTACACTCACTAGCACCCACAGCCCCTTCTTTCCTTCTTTTATCACCACACACACCATCCCCACTCCCTTATATTATTACACCTACTCTCACTCTCTCCCCACTCATTCTATTTTTTTTCCAGAGAACAACCCCACCCCCACTTCATTATTTCCCCCTCACAAACTTCTATCTCTCTCCCTCTCACTACAGACAACCCCCGCGCGTCCCCAGCCTCCCAGTGCGGCCCCGACCCCCGGCCTCCCAGTGTGACCCCGACCCCCTTCGCCGCTCGCCGGACCCCGCGAGCCGCCGCGTACGTTTCCGCGCCCCTCCCAGCGCCCGTGCGCGCGCTTCCCGGCCACCCGTCTGCCGACCCCAACCGCGCGGCGCCTTTCCCGGCCGCCCCGGCTCCTCGGCGCGTTTCCCCAGCCGCCCGACGCTCCACCACCACTGACCCAGCGCGGCCCGGCTCTACGGTCGTGCCATAGCCTCTCGTGCCCTAGCACGCGGGCGATGTTCTCCCCGGCGCACCCCGATCACTTGCTTCGCTGTTCTGGACAGCCCTGTCCAGCGCTGTTCGCGGGAGATCGAGTCCGATCTGTGGATTAGCGCGTCCCGAATCCGTGGCAACCCTTCAGATTCCGTCATTTTGGGTAATCCCTGGTTAATCACAGTAGTTCGTCCCTCCCCGTGTCGATGATGAGTTGGTCCACGAATTTCCTTTGGAAAATTCGATTTTGGGTGAACGTCGTTCCCGGGATTTTTCGAGAAACTTCGGAAAGCTTCTGTTAGTTATTTCTGAAACTTTTTGGAATTGGTTTTCTAGATATTTTGGTTGTTCGGATATATTTTCGAATTGTGCTATGGTTTTTGGGTTGGAATCTCGAATTCGTTTTTTTTCGGATTAATCTTGTGAATAATTGTGATTATTTTGATATATATATTTTGGGATTCCCTGGTTTGGGATTTTGTAGGAAAATATTGGCATATTTTCCAGTTTTTGGGTTGACCAAAAATAGAGGAAATGCTGCCGGATTTTCCCGTAAAATTTAATTATATTTTAAAAATGATTTTTTTAAATGGATTTCGGAAAAATATTAATATTTTGGATTTTGGGCGACGACCGTATTGGTCAATAGGCCCTGGCTAAGTGCAAACGAAACCGGCTTTGCCCGGACGTTGAGGCATTAGCCTATATGACGATTGAACCATATCTGAGACTCATTAAATATTTAATTTATCTTTTATTATTATTTAATTTACTCATAATTAAATTATAGGAAGTTTTAGAACTAACGACCGTTTTGTCTTATTTCAATTTATGTAAATAAATTGTAATGGGCATAAGCCCAGCTGGTTGTTGGCTCTGTGACTTGTATTTTGGTAGCGTAGGATTTTCTGTAATTTGCTGGTTTTGCGAGTTCTTGTAGCGTACGCATAAATCGAAATAGATAGTTATTTTCATATAAAAAAATTAATTAAGCTTTTTCACATTAAAATTTACAAGTTGTAATAATTAACAACGATCATGTATTTCTCATTAAAATAAAAAATTTAGTTTTATATATAATTACGAAAAATACAAAGTTTTAATCAATTAATTTGGTGACGATGAGTTTTTCCAAATACCAGTTTAAAACGATCTTTCCCTCGTTATTAATTCAACGCACCAATAATCGTGTTTTTGTTCGTGTTTAGTTAATAAAGGATTAAAATTGACTAGGACACAATTAGAGATTTCAGCTAGTATAGTTAGCTAGTAATCCTGGATTCTGAGTCAATTTCTCGAATGTAGGAATTCGAGGACGATCCTAAATTCCCATCTCGAAGTCTCCAACTTTCCAGTCCAGTTCATTTGAGGCAAGTACAGTTTGTGTTAGTTTACAGTTATTTTAATAATCGTTTTACTGCAAGTTTAAACCACGATGCAAACACGAAACTCTCTCTGAGAGCACTGACTGATTGACTGTTGGGTACTGGGGGAATAGAGTAATGTTTATGACCACATCCACTGTAACTTAGAACTGTATTAGCTTACCCCGCTCTCACACGGAGATAAGCCATACCGTATCAATAGGATACTACAGTAACAACCCAAGCCGGGCATATTCATTGCCTATTCAAATCACATTGTTTTACTGATAAAAAACTGTTCATTTCTAAACTGTTTAAAAGTGCATGATTCTATTATTTATTTTAACTGTTTAAATTAGCATGAATTGTACTTTGCTCCCTCCTGACTGAAGATACATTTTTAGGGGATTATGAGGATGCTGAGCTGTTATACAGCAGCTACTACGACCCTGTTCTGTATCCCGTAGTGCTGCCAGAGTCCCCATTAGAGGACGCAGGGACTGAGGCCGACGAGCCGAATGCTTAGATAGATTTTTCTTTCCAGTTTTGTTGTTTCATTTAAAAAATTCTGTTTATTTGAATCCAGCAATTTATTTCAGTACTTTTAAATTTCAGTTGTATTTATTTCAAAATGTTCAATAAAGTTTTCAATTTCCGATCATTGAGTTGTGACAAATATAGATGTTGTTGTTATGGTTACCTGCTAATGGAACAGCTTACTGCCGCCGTCTCAACAACGGTGCAGGCTGGGCATGATCCGGTTCGACCCAATTATTTGGGATCAGGTCGTGACAAAATACTAGACATTAAATTATATATTTAGAACCCTAACCTCAATACGCTCCTAACAAAAAAATGGTGCGCAAAAAGGATGTCTAGATCAACGGCAATCCCTCCGCGAAGTCGAAGAACTCTATCGAACTCTCCCACAAAAACTGCTGAAAATAATATAGGGTTTTCGAAAACCTAAACATATATTAATATATATAGGGATAGGGAGTCGGTGAGCTGAGGAGGCTAAGGGACACGTGTCAACAACATATTAATCCCGCCCAAAATCCTACGGCCCAAAATTGAGCTGGCTTTGGTTGGGCGACTCCGAACTTGGCTCGGATTATCACTTCGGCTCGGAGGCCGAGCCACACCGCCCCCCTCTCACTGCCATGTGGGCCCGCCTCTCCTGCTTCAGTGGCTGACGGGTGGGCCCCCCTGCGGCTGACTGTGTATTTAAATATAGGAAGTAGATTTTTAATTACAGAAAAATTAAATAAAAATCAAGAAATATCCTAAAAATTCCAAATAAATCCTAAAAAATTCCTAAAAATTCCTAAAAAATTCTAGAAAATTGTTTAAGGGTTCTAAATCCCAAATAATTTATTTGACCTCAAAAATACTCCCGGATGCCTTCATAAAAATTCTTAGAAGCTTAAGAAAATAATGAAACCATATATAAATATTATCTAAAAATCTTCTAAAAATCCAAGAGATTCTAAAATAACAAAATGATACTCTAGAGGCTGTCTGGGGACCCTGGGGACCACACATGTCCTAGTTTTACTATACTTAAGCTATAGGCTTAGGTACGCACCCTTGTGATCCCAAATCAATTCCTAATTATCAAAATTAATTTATAACTAAAATAAAATAATAGAAAAAAAATCTCCAAAATAGAAGATAAATTCTAGGAACCCAAATGCTACACAAACACAATAATTTGTCAAATTGATTGTGCCAACTTGAAGTGCACACGTGTACGTGTCATAGGGATGCATTCGTGTCCAGAAAATAGGATACGAGGTGTCCAAGTGCTTGAAAACACGCAACATATGCACAGACTGTACTGTCTCGTACACCGAGTCCACGCTCTCATGGACGCGACATGAGGTACGACACATCTCGTGTTCGTGTCCACATGTAGCCCACATATAGGCCTATACACGCGACATAACCCAAGATACGGCGGACACGCATACGCGTGATACGACACGCGTATCAGACGCGTTTATATGCGGGTACAGCCCCTGTATATGACCAGTACGGCCTCGTTTTTGTGTCCGACACGAAACGAGGTATCATAAAACTTGGGGAGTGTCTTGTCATTCACTGACCTAACCTCCATGCCAAGTTTTCCGTGTCGAAACGTTGTGTCCAGTGAGAAATGGGACACAGGTAGCAGGACAGCGCACACGCGTGTCGTACAGCATGTCCGCACCCCATTTCGACATGAAATTGATACAAAATTTACATCAGTATTCATAAAAGTTAATATACATATCTAGATCTACAAATTCATGTAATTAATTTTTCAAAAATAAGGTCCTATGTGACATTTTAACAAACACCTATACATATACTATGATACGTGTCCGATACGGACACGAAATGGATACAAATTGTGCCCAAATTTTGGGGACAACTAGGGGGCTCCTAGATCTAGCCCTAAATGCAAAGAAATCGGAATTAAAATACAATTTAAGGGATTTTACCTATAGGTGTCAATCTCAAGAGAAAGCTTCAAATGGGGGGTGTTCTCCTTGATGGACAAATGCTCCAAATTGATCCAAGGCTGAGATTACTCTCCATGAACAGCAAGAAGAGGTTAATTAGAACCTAATGAAAAAGATTTGAGCCAAAAAGGACTTGAAATAAAAAAGTTATGGATTGGGGAAGATGGCTCTTTACCACTTTCTTCAATTTGTTGAAATATTACAAAGAGGCAAGAACAATCAAGGAGGAGATTATTTATAGGGAGGGGGAGCCCTAAGTGGCTGGTCATATTGAATGAAAATTAGGGTTAGGATTATAAGTCATGAGCCATGGGCCAAGTCACATGAGCAATGGGCTCTCTACCTTAGCCTTAAGTCCAACATTAAAATCCTTCCTAATTTTCTCAAGAGCTAAATCACTCAAGTCAAAACCAAGTCGAATTAAGTTAGATTAGGGTCTCACCATGCTAATCTAGTCACCATAGTTAGGGTCAACACCTAGGTTAGTCTACAAAGTCTTAATAGCAAAAGTCAAAATCAACAACCGTCAATCCAATAAATAAATCAAAAATTCTAACAAGTCAAATGACTAAATTACCCCTAGGCTAAAAATGATAATTAGATGTTCTAAATCACATGATTAGGCTCTAGGGTAGACAGTCTCTAAGGTTCCACTAGCTGCACATCAAAATCACAAGTCATAATTTTTAAATAGTTTTAAAATGATTAAAAATCACCAAAAATCATATTATTATTTAAATATCATAATTAAATAATTAAAAACATAAAATTTCAAAATTACTCTCATTTTAGAAAACTGGATGTTACAACGACGATACTGGAAGATGAAAGCATCATCGGCAGTTACGTCGTCTTCTGGGTCAAGCCTCATCAAAGACTGGCAATGCATCAACAACCACCCTATCAGATAATGATAGGGCAGCTCAATTCGTTTAAAGTCCTTCGTCGTATCATGGGCAATGACCTTGGACGAGAAAGTACGGAGGCCACGATGTATGCTGCATACTGTCACGACCCGCACCCTAGAGTTAGGGTACGAGAACGTAACAACGCCCAGCCTACGCCGCAGTGTCGGCGGTAGAACGCTGTCCTAGGTCTCAATGTATCTAACAGTATAAGACTAAACAGTTTATACTCCCCGAATGGGGGTGACATAGCAGAATGTAAACTCAATCACATCTAAGGTAGAGCATAAAGGAAGATAGATAAAATATGAAATCGAAAAGAGATACAACAGATAGAAGTCTAAGTGTCTAAGATACAAACTCAGAATACATCTCAAAACCCAAATACAGTAATCCATAAATACAACTCAAGATGACTGAAAATAAACTATAAGCAAAAACCCTAGCTATCTATGCAACCTCTACTGTCTCCTCTAGGCTAGCAGGCAACCTCCAAGCTATCTGTAAAATTTATCAACAGGTCCAGTCAGGACAGGAGCGAGTACAGTACATCTCAACAGATCATAGCAGGTTAGAAAATATAAACATGCAGTAAAGTAAGATACAGGTACTGAAAGAAATGATGTATGTAAACAGAGAGAAAAAGCTGTAAGAGAATATCTACTATAAATAGAGAACTATCATGTGACTAGTGAGTCAGAGTACAATATAGACATGTAAATGGCATAGGAGATTCTGATAAGACACTATGGAAGAGATTCTGATAAGATACTACTTGGGTATTATTCACATGTCCATTTCTACTCCCCCGTACCCACAATCAATACACAAGGATCCAGCCAGGTTATGTTATATGATGCTATGTAACAGCCCCCGAAGGGTAGTAGACCCCGAAGGTGATAGACCTCGAAGGTGATACATAGTAGTCCCATAAATGGGATAAGGATTCTAGGAAGACTCTACGATCATAAGAGTATATGCCGTAAGTGATCAAAGAACCAATGAAGCATATGATACGCCATGTAAGTGAAACGCACAGAACATGTAGTACCCGATGCTCCCTAAGGATAACATCTCAAGAAGGGATCCATATAGTACCAATCCGTGTGATCAACGTGACAGTATAAGTAAAGTAATCTACTGCAAGAAATAATTCTAAGCAGGATATGAAATGATCAGAGAATGTACTCGCCTGATATCTGAATGTCTAAGGTAAAGATACTGTCCGAGGAGAGGTGTCTGGCTCCTAATTAGAATAGCACAAGTCACAACATGTCCAGAAGGGTAATATAAAGCACTACAATACATTCTACATGAATTTAGGTCAAACTAGGCTAAAGTCAACCCTTGGTCAACTCTGGTCAATTGTACTAGTCAAACTAGGTCAAACTAGGTCATGTCCTAACCCAGCAAGTCTTACTAGGCCTAACCAAGACTATCCTAGCAAGCACACATCAATACAAGGCTATACAAGCCAACATACACCCAACTCTATATAGCATGCAATTATTCAATACTCAAATAGGCAAGAATTCACATTGGATATACACTAGGTAATCTATTACTTTAAGCTATATATGTCTACACATATATACACATGCATATATTGGTATTCAATATTAGGTCTATAATCATGGCATTTCAAATGGTTATATAAACTTATATATTACAATACAATATGCTAACATATATATAATATACATACATAGCTAAGTTAACTATATTCATAAATACTTATTTAAGAGGCTATGTGTGTGTATGTGAACATGGCAAAGGGACAAGTGAGGGTTAAATGGACATACATAGTGTATACATATCAAAGAGTGTCAAAGTGTAAGTGAACAATGTGTCAAGTGTGATAGTGTCAACATAGTGTAAGGGGGTACATGAGTAATATAGGATTTGTGTTAACATAGAACATTACATCACATTAACTTGTATATTGCATACATTATATCTATTATTACATTACATTCATGCTTGCATTCATTCATCATTCATTTATTCTCTTGCACTACTATATGCACCATACATTACATACTATGGAACCTACATATTCATTACAAGCCATACTTATACATGCTTACATTAGATAGGATACTTACACCTCATACATCATTTATTTAACCATTTACTCATGCTTGCATTCTCTATTTAATTACATAATATATATACATTAACATGGGTTAAAATCAAATAGAACATTATATTACACACAAGGGTGCACAAAATGCATATGCCGAATAGTAACTCCTACTAATAATCAATACTGTACCATTTCAGCATGAATTAAAATCTAGGATTAAAGTATGTTATATATCTATGTGTTAGCTTTCCGAAACTTTAAACGGATCGCATTTTCATTTCCGAAAACTCCCGGAATCGCGAAAACACCGAGAACGCGTTTGTCTTTCGTACAGCTGACACTCAAATAATTCTCCAAAAAGTTATAGAAAGAATTAGGCCTATTAATACATGTTTTTGGAAAGCTAACTTCAATACGCTTCTTTTAAAAAAAATGGGAGATTAAACCGAGTTTTGAGCTAGAAGTTATGACATTTCTAAGTTAGAGCTGAAACTAAAAACGTGGATAAAAATCATGACGGATTTAGGTAGTTTGAGACAAAAGAACACAAGTATATAACATAATATATCAAGAACTCACTCTCTACACTAATATATATATATATATATATATATATATATATATATATATATATGAGACACTATAGAACACATCTCCAATACAAAAATATGAGATTAAACATGTAATAATTTATTCATACATAACAACAACACATAGTGTGTCCAAATTTGGGATTTTCCCACATGGACACAACCACAACACAAAGGACACTCCTATGACCTCCAAATGATGACGAAATAGACACAAATGGAGATACAACCATGGGGGTCATTTCTATGGGTTCAAAATAGACCTATATGCATGAGGAAATGAAAAGGAGAAGGGATTTATACCTCCCGGTAGATCGAATCGAAGAAAAGCCTTCCCGGAGCGACACCGACACGTAGAGATTCCAAAAGGATACGAATGAGCTCCGAATCCTCCCAAACTTGGGTAGCTTCCTCCTTGGCTAAAATGGAGAAGGAAAGAAGAAGATTTGGTGGTAAAATGGAAGGATTTGGTGGAGAAATTTCTAGGGATTGCTCTCTAGGAATTTGGAGAAGAACAAGAGAGAGAGTGTGGATGAGAATAATGAAATGAACTTGAGCCTATCCTCTCCCAAAGTGGCTGGCCATATGGGGCTATTTGTCCTATTATGTAAGGTCCAAAATGCCCCCACTAACCTATTCTATGAGTATTAGGAAAGGGCTAATTGGTTGGGGCTAAATTAGTCATTCTAAAGTCTCTAATCACACTAACCTTATCCATAATAATTAGTCTAACCTCTAACTAAAATATTTCTATCATGTGGACTAAAATTAATATCATTGGGCCATGCCTAACTAGTGTGTGGGTCCCACTAGAGTCAAACTACACCCGGGTCCCCGTTTCAAGTCGGATTGAGTTGAAATTCGAAGCCGACTCAAATAACCCCAAAACAATATCATAAATAATAAAATAATATCAAAATAATTCAAAGAGGTCAAATGCAAAAATATTCTTAGGCCAAAAATGACATTAAAATATCATAATCATATGGTTAGGCTCTAGGTCAAACAGTCTCTAGGGTTTCACTAGCAAAACGTCAAAACCATAAGTCATTGATTTAAATAATTTTAAAATAATTTAAAATCACCAAACATCATATCATGAATTAAATATCATTATTAAAATAATTATAAACACAAAATTTCAAAATTATCCTCATTTGGGAAACTGGGTGCTACACATACCATGGCAGGGAGAAGCGCTAGTCTGGCCCCAAACACCAGCTTTACAGTAGGAAGGATAAAGTTACGGCTGATCCTCTCAATAGAACCAGCCCCTCCCGAAACCACGCAGTTCCGCAGCCATACCATCAAAAATCCTGCCAGGAGAGCCTTCTCAGACATCTGTTGGGTATCCTGATAAAAATAATAAAAAGAGTCAGTTTGACTCCCAAATCTGTCGCCCGTGGTTTTCACCCTCTTGGCGGTCGACACCTGGTTTTGTACTTCCTCTCGGGTTCGGGGACTTCGGGGAAAAACTCGGCCTGAGGTACCTAGCTTAAAAATGTAACTAAGCCAGGTTTTTGTATGAAGAAGGTTCCTTTCCGAGCTACCGTCCTTCTTCTTATACGTCTGTTGGCATGTACTATGGTGATATAGTAGTTCCCGATAGACAGCCACAAAGCCCGGGAACTCACTACAAGAAAATTGAGTTTTCCCAACGTTTTATAAACATCGAAAAAAAGGTCAAAAACGTTGACAGTTTTCGACAAACGTCATCGTTGCCGTATTTGGGAATTTATGACGTTTTAGATAAACGTCGGTATAGGTAAAGACGACGTTTGCAACAATATTTAATAAATGTCGAAAATTGTGCAATAATGGGTAATAATTTTTCAACGTTTTAATAAAAACGTTGGAAACTAAACTTCTTTTCCAACCTTTAGCAAAAATGTTAGAATTTGCTTTTCCAATCTTTTCTCAATAATTTTCCTACGTTTTAACATAAACGTCGGTATAGATAAAGCCATTTTAATTAAAATCTATATTTGAATATATTTGCCATGCACTTGTATTCAACTGGCTTCCTAATAAGTATTTAAACCATACTCCAATTAACATTATACATTCAACAATATATAATTAACAAAATAAACTTTTATTGATAAAAATATAATATTTTACTATACAACCGAGTTTAACAAAATAAAAGAATTCAAAATACAACATTTCTCTCATCATTGTCCAGGATCATCCAATTAGATGTACATCCCTTCTTACTGTCTTCAAATTTGTGAGTATATCAGCCTCGCTCCTTTGTACGTATAACCAGCAGGTGCAATATAATCGACCCAAAAATTCCTCCACTACCAGGCTTGGTTGTCCATCATTGCCATCAAGACTACAGGCATCTGCTTCCTGAACCTTACTATTTTTCTTAGAGTAAAAGACCATATTGGGCTTGCATCTGGATGAAGTGCATCTCCTTCGTTATCCTCCATGCAGAATCCGCCTCCACTTAGAAGATGGTCTCTAGAGAAACCATTATGGTTTTTATTAATATCTTCCTGATGAATAAGAACATCTCGAAGAAACCTGATATCGCTGCCTTGATCAACAGGTTCTTGCAACACGGCAGCAACATCTGAGCCATCATCCACATGTTCTATATTCTTTTCTGTATATACTACATGCTTCCGTCGTCGCATTGACTGAGTGTAGGAAAAATAAAAATAGGGACAATCAGAAGAGGAAAAAATAGGGTAAAAATTATATGACAAAGACGCTTGATTAGAATCAAGCTCATAACAGAAAAATAATGCATCTATCCATAGCACTTTGGCAGTAGAACACGCCAAATGCTGATTCCAACTACAACATCAATCAAATTATGCATGGCTAAATACATCCTCCCTAATAAAAAAGGGACCAACTGTCAACAATTAAAATAATAAAATATTAATATTGTGCAAGCACAGAAACAAACCTGTGAGTATTTGGAATTAAAAATAAGCCAAAACAAATATGACATGTACTCATAGAAGCACAAAAATGAAACAAAATAGTTTGTTCAGTACCAAGTGTAAAAATAGCTTCAAATAAAATGAATATAGCATGGATTCTAAAAGAAAATGAATTTAGATGAAAGATGTTACGAGACATGAAGTTATTCTACTTACATCTATGGTATCAGCAATAGCATACGCCTCGGCAGTTTCTGATTGAACAGTCTCATTCTTCTCGCTTTGGATGAACAAAACAACTATGTCAATCAGCACATATAAAAATAGGTATCGTGCAAGCCCATTGCAGGGTTTAAAATCCTTAAGATTTTATGTATCTTAAAAAGAACAATGCTTACCTGTGTTCTAGATGAATTTATGTACAAGTACAAGTACAATGGTTTGGAGGGATTATCATAAAGCAGGCTCTGTGTTCTTATCCGTATATGTATCTGTGTAATTTACTCAATTATGGAGAAAATTTTGAAGAAAACTCTCAGCTGAAACATAAAGCAGTATATCTCTAAGTGACAGTAAATGGCACACAAGTAAAATGTTTAAATTAGATTGTGTTATTTAAGAAGCAAGAAATACCTTAGCTGAGTGAGAAGAACTTCTTCCCCTTGGTTGCATTAGTAAGCTAAAAGATACAGCCACCACTTGTATATAAGTCCATCTTGCAAATTATTTCCTTCTTTCCTCTTAGTGAATATATTTATAGGTAAACAACCAACCTTTCAAAAATAAGTTAGGGAAATGATCACTCCTTGCAAAAGATATTTGGTTTCTTCTATTCCCCGGCGTGAATTTAGTTTAAAAAAGTGGGTGTAGTTGTTTAAATCAATCACACATCTATCTAGTATCACATGTGAGTCGATGAATGGAGTTGCAAACTTGTAATTGCATTCTATCATATATATTATATTTTCCTTCCATTTGTTAAAAATATCAGGCTTCACCAAAATGCATGTCCGCAACATTTTAGACTTGATGGAAATAATATAATTCAATAAAATGAGCTCATAGCAAGTTAACAATGGATGATATACAGAAACATGTACTACTTGGAGGCTATAGGTTTAGTAACCAAAAATTATTCTCCAGATCATCCAACCATTGTTCCATCCACAATTGTAAGCTACCATGTAACAAAAAGACACAAGTCCTTAATGTATTGTAACCTTTCAGGGATGACAAGAGTTGAAAAATTATCCATTGTATCATATATCCTCACAAAGACCCCGAGCTAGTAACCACATCTTAAAATGGATTTGTATAATCATTTTCGATATGATGACTGACTGGCACTTATAATTATGTGCAAGAAGATACCAAAGCGGTTCTAAAGTCGTGCATTCTGGATTATATAAACAATGCCCTAAGCCATATCATCAAAATCTAGTACCATTCTGTTTGAGAATAAGACCAAACTAATCCAAATTTAAATCTCCATCCACCAAATTCCCCTGCCATTACATAAAAAAAACATTTTAATGCAACTTGGGAGGTTGCCAACTTCTTGTGAAAGCAGAGGGCACATGCCTAGCCTATAAAACCATAGCCACCAAATAGGCTGAACAAATAGTATACTACTGTAGTCATTATAATTAATTAGTGAACTTGATTAGGATGGGCACGAAAAAAAAATTTAGACACATAATCCTAGCAACCTTGCCTGAAGGAGACATCTTCAAGAAGAGAAAAAGGTAATAGTAAGCACAATCACATGCGAAATATGGCCTAGAAAAATAAAGACAACTTCCATTAAAAAAAGTCTTCAATTTGGCATTTAATTCAGGCAGTAGCAGGAACCTATATCTTTTCCCTGGTCAATCAAACTCCCATGAGGTGAGACTAGAAAGTCTTTGATACCATTCAAAGGTTTTACTAAAACTTTGTCCCGTTACTATTTGGTTGCCTTTGGTCTATATTCGATAAACATTCCACAAGAACCTTACTATATTTTAGGATCAAAATTAACTCTCAAATGTAAAGGCTCGGAAACTATTTCTTAAAAAACTTATGGGGCCACCAATTTTAGTCCATATGTAGTTTGCTAATTTATGGTAAGTCAAAAGACTGGCAATCATCATATGGGTCTTAAGATCTTCAATCCTAAGTTGACTTGTTCGCGAGATAAATAATGGAATTAAAGGATGATAAAAATAATATGCTTAGAACCAAGGAAATTAGACAATCTCAGAAACTATGATTAACGCTTCAGCTAGATAAAAGTCTAGATGTGGGATTCATGAGTATAACATCTAATTGTCACAAATACACATGTTTATCCTCTCTAAATAAGTAAAGCTAATAGTAAGGGGGCAAGAAACATCAGAACTGGTTTTCGAACAAAAAAGAATAATTTATCGGATGCCTAAAGTACAAAAAAGAATCAGCAACGCGGTTGCAAACCTGCCACACTGATTGTTTCTCTCCAAAACATTGGTTATCTCCTCCTTAGTGTCATAGCCATGACATCTATCAAAGGTAGTAAAATATAGTGGTAGGATTTCACTAATAGTGAATGTAATAAGGTGACACATGTCCATGTTCTGACGGGTTATCTAAAATCAACTGTAGAAGGTGTCTGCAAATGATATGGAAGCAAATTGAAATAATGATCATATAAGCTTCTAGTTAAGGATGATACTAAATACTGTTATTAACCGATATCAGTGAAGAAGTGCAACTCTTATTAGAAGTGTTTGTTTTGTTTTTTATTGATATTCTAGAAGTGCAATTAGCTTTGATATAGCCTCCATAGAGTAATAGAGTAGTCTTAGACTAAGTTTACTTCCAAGTTGCTTGTAAAATGGTGATAAAATTCTATGTTCTCCCCCTATCAAAATAACTTCATATGATTGTCTCATGCTAAAAATTTTTGTTTCTCCGCTTTTAACCTTCAGCCATGAATGCCCATCTATATGGACTCTATTGTTGCTATGTGAAGCCAAGCAATGAGAACAATCTGTTAAGGCTTTATTCTAGTAGCATCAAGTTTATGATTTTAAATTTAGGAAGGAAACATAAGGTTATTGAGATTTTCAAACCTCTAAGAAGGTAAATACTTAATGTCAACCGCCACTGGGAATATTATCAGACACTAGAAACAGTTCTTAAAACTCACAAGCACAAAAACGAAACAAAAGTTCACACCTCAATGGACTACCAACAAGTGTGGATTTAAACGGAAGCCGATGAACAATAAAACAACAATCCCAAGTAGTATCATTTACAATAGAAATAGAATCAATCAACTATGAAACCTTGATATTTAGTAAAGTAAAACTGAAATCATTTTTTGCCAAACCAAAGACATGAGTTTTGGATTTACTGTTAACGGAATCTCTTAGTAAAATAACCTAGAGAAGTCCATATCTTAGCGGCGAAGTTGTCCTTGGTGAAAATGAATTGTTGAAATGGAAAAGAAATGGCATGAAAATGACGACCACAACAGCAACAGAACCCGACTACAATAACAGTTCAATCCCAAGTTAATTTCTCTACCAATTTCATTAATTTTACTGTTACTTGGGACTAGAAATAAATAATGATAGAAGACTTCAAGATTCATAATTTCAAAGTAAAAGGAACATAACGGGAAAAAATGGAGTGAATGTTGAACCTCCAATGGTAACTAAATATACAAGACACGACTAGATATAGATGAACTAATAAAAGATGACTTATAGAAAGCAAACCTCTACCTGCTATAGGGGTAAACATTATTTATGGTGGTTTTGAAGGTGTTACTAATAAGATAAAATAAGTTATTGACAAGCAGTTGGCTGCCACAAACTCAGTTCATCCCATATTAACACTGACAAAATTTACATGTGATGACAGAAACAAAAACAAAAGACTTTATAGAGTGTTTGCAAGATTTGCTTGTATCCCGTTCGCAACCAAATCTTAATTATCTTTAAATTTTTACCATTACATACGGAAGGTTCCTTGCTCAACACTATATGTTATGCAAAAGTTTAACGCTAAGGCCTTCCAATTTACATCAGCTAACATCCTTGATACTTATAAGAGTGAGTTGTTAGACTATCTGTTATTGACAAATTAATTAGCGATAATGCACATGAAATAATGTTTGATAAAAATCTTAGGTCAATCTTCAAATAAGGATATATTTACATAACAAAGATTCATTTGCAAGTTTGTATGTATTGATACATGTCAAGAATCTGGTAGTGATTTCCAGGATGTAAGTAAGTAAATAAAATCAATCACACATTCAAATCAATGTATAAATGCAATATTGAATATGTTTTTACAAGAAGAAAATATATAAGCCATATAATCTCCTGGTCTCGCCTACATCTTCCCCTTTCATAAGTTTGGGAAAAGTTAATCATGTGAGAACACTATCAGATCCGGCTTCATTGTTTTTTTTTATGTTTCATGTTCAACTTTTTACCATGCTTTTGACCAAGTGGCGAGCGCCAAGTCAATATAAGTCATTTTCTTATGATCTTTTGGTTAAGCAAAATTCCCTTTTTACTATTTAATGGCACAAAACAAAAAATAAAGTATTAAGGAGATGTCACAATCCCTATGGAGAATTATCCTATGATACATCATCTAACATCACCCTCACTTCCCCCTTTCTCAATAGAGAGAAGTTGTCACAGACCCTCCGACACCTATTGATCTCGTACAATTCGTTGATAGATTTTGATGAACGGCTACCAATTTCTAACTAAAGTAGCTATAAGGAAGAAAGTGTCTCGCCATAAAATAAAAAAGCCAATTGACAGGTAGTAGACATCCCAAATTTTGTCAGTAATTTACTATTTCAAAAAATCAACAATATTGCTTTATTAATAGATAATATAAAAATTCATACAGTTATGAATATATATAGGGAGAACATATTCATATCCAAAGACATGATTTGTTTACATATTACGACATACTCTTCTCTTTGTGTGCATATTTAATAAGTATTTGAAAATGTGGCAGGATTTGTTTACACATGATGACATACTCTTATCCTTGTGTGCATATTTAATAAGTATATGAAAATGAACAAGTCTGAACACCTTCAAAGCATGTCAGACATGGATGAACATACAAACTTTAAGTAGGAAGAGTTGTGAAGCGTATAACAGTGATCGCTATGGAAATGGCACTAATCAAGATGAAAACATGGCCTACATAGACGAAAGCTATGTTGCACGTAGACAAAAGAAATGGTGTGTATATCTGCATCATGTCCGTAGTCATACAACATAGGTGCCTACTACTGTACCTATTAAAAATTGTTCTTTCATATGCAACATATTATTACAAATTCAACTACAGGTATATATTGTGAGCACATTTTTTGCCCAACATTTATCATCCCAGCGGAATCATAAACTTGAGCAAAAAACCAAATAACCATATGAAAAAAGCGTTTATTGCGGGAAATTGGAATCAAACAACAAAAACCTTCATGTGAGACAAAAATAATGGACAATAAGTGATGAAATTCAGCAGAAATTCAGTAGATACTTACATATGAAGGGTTCTATTCTTTAATCGGTTGAAATCCGTAGGTGATGCTTTGGGGCTGTGGAGGAATTCGAGTTGGAGGGTCCGCACGACAGCCGGCTAGGGTTCGGGGCCGCGGGGAAGCCGGCTAGGGTTCAGGACTGCGAGGCGGTCGGCTAGGGTTCAGGTATGTAAAATTTGGGGTAGTCAGATAATTTTTTCACTAGGAGTAGAGAGGAGGAGATTGAGGTAGTCGACTAGGGTTTTCTCGAAGAGGAGATGTATATCATATGGAAGATGGATATCGTTCTGGGTTGGTGGAAAGTAGGAAGTACATGGGGTTTAGGGATTTAGGAGGGAAATATATATCACCCAAAATATTATCACCCAAAATATTAGAGAGAACCAAATCAGGGGAGAGAAATTTTAGACCTGTACCAACGTTTTCTTCTTTCTTTTTCAGTCAAACATGTGAATAAACCGGATTTCCTTCTTTTCTTTTTAAACTAAAATAAATTAAAATTTATATATTTGACATTTACAACCAAACGCCAGCTAATTATCCTACGTTTATGGAGAAACGTTAGTATATCATATCTATGCCGACCTTACCATAAACGCTAGAAATTAAACGTCGAAAATTCTCAACATTTATGAGAAAACGTCGGTATTTGTCGACGTTTAGGATACATCGCCGGTATATCATGCCTAAGCCGACGTTAACATAAGCGTCGATAAATTAAACGCCGAAAAAGCCATATATTCTTGTAGTGACTGCTGCTCCAACTCTTCGAACTCTTCGTTCATAGAGGTATACACTTCAAAGACTTTATTTCCCCAAGGCAGCCTGGAGACTTCACACATCTCATGGAGAGTGAGTCCCATCTCCCCTCCAGGTGTAAAGAAGGTCCCCGTATGATGATTGTACATCTCAAGCAGAGCCATGAACAACTTCTTGTTTATTAGCAGACCGTAACAGGTACCCCGAATGGCGTGATAGAAGCCAATCTCGCGCAGAAGATTCTCGTATGTCCGCAAAATCCACGTGGTCAAGTTGATCCACGAAGGGATGGGGTTCATCCAGTTCAACAGTGCCAACCGACCAAGGGGTATGACCCATGTTTCACTTAACAAAATGCCAGGAAAATTGGCTTTTGAAAATAAAACGAAAAAAAGTACAAGAAGTACAAATTTGATTCTGGAAAAGTATTGCTATGGAAGTCTGATCTGTAAATGATCACTTTGTTCCTTGGACCATACGATGATGATGAAGGTCACTGCTTGAAGATGAACAATTGGAAGAACTAAGTCACCAGAAAGGTATCGACGCACTTGGGCACTGATGGCGAGGCCGAATGCTTTCCTGCTTTGCTTCACTCTGTTCTGAAAGAATGGTTGAAGAAGAATGCTCTGGAGAATTAAAATCTCTATGTTCTAATCTCTTTGTTTTCTCTCCTCCTGTCTCTCTGTCTTCCTCTGTTATATGAGAAAAATAAGTCTATTTATAGACTTGGGCTCTTGTGCGTAAAAACTCAGCAAAAGTTCCATCTTTACGCTAACAACTGCCAACCACGACCGAAGCCATCATCTGCATACGTTGACATGTGTCCCATTATTTCAGTAAGAATAGGATGCACGTACATACGTTCTTCGAGATGTGTGGCATGAAAGCTATGTAGGCAAACCACGTTCCAAACTGGTGAAGAAGAATAGGGCGTAAAACAACCCTAATGTACTCTGAGCGTAAAGCAGTAGACTAGACGTAAAATAGCCCTGACATGGATTTCCTGCGTAAAGTGGTTATTAAATAACCTTGAGCGTAAAGTAGCCCAAATAGACTTTACGCACACGTCGACTTTTGAGCGTAAAAACTCGTATAGTCTCCATGCGTAAAAGAAGCCATACTGTGAGCGTAAAGTTAGCTCAGTCCACATACTAAACGACAATATAGGTCTCTGTGTAAAACAAATTCCTTTAAATTATGTGGTATATGCCATCATTAAATCTTCATGTCAGACTTTGCATTAAATGCAAGACTTGACAGCTTTGTCCAGCGTAAAAGTGGTTAGCCTGTCTTAGGCGTAAAACCATTGGCTTGACCCGAGCGTAAAATGGTTAGCCTGCTTAGGCATAAAGTGATTAGCCTCTCCTTGGCGTAAAATAGATCATCTTGAGTGGCATGATCCATCTCTTTGACTCATTCTATGAAGCACTTTTTACGCTCCTACAAGACCCCCTTCAAAGTTTTCAAATATCTTCAAATTTTGAAACACTTTGAACAGAAGCGTAAAAATTAGGATTTGACCAGTCAGCGGGATACACAACAGTCATCCGCGTAAAAGTGGGAATATCCAACAGTCGGCGTAAAATCACAAAATAGTGTCGGTCAACACTTAACCGTCACAATGAATTTTCTTCTCGAAACTTTTGAATGCCTTTTCACCTCCCCGAGTTTGCATTAATAATGAGCAGTTTCCCATAAAGAATATGAAGAGTTGATTTGATTGTATAAATAAGAAGAAATTCTTCATTCTTGCCATTCATCCTCATAGTGATATGGCGCCAAAGAAAGAGATTAACAATGAAGAGGCTTCAAGCTCCATGATTGATTTTGAGCGAGCACGCAACTTTGTAGGGTGCTTTGGACTGACTCCAGCAGTCTTCAGTCGTATCGATGGTGGTCCCTCAACTGCGTATGAAGGATCAGGAGATGCAGAAGCGTTTCTTAACCTGATGCGTCGCTCTGGGATTCGCAACATGCACGAGTTAGGTGCCTCCCTTCGTCAGCCCAACGAAGGAGAGAAAAAATAATATTTTTATGTATTGCGACTCTTTTATCTGTAGGGGTCCACTCCCCATTTTTTTATAAATAAAATCTTGATGTTAATCTCTTATGTTGGTACATAGAATTGTTCAACACTTCTTTTGACTGCTTCTATGGCTGTTCATTCCCAAGAGGAACAAAACAACACGTGGCATTTGTCTTGTGGTCATGAGCACCTTTTAATAGGATCTTTCCCGAAATAGACTCACGCCAACTGTTTCTTCAGCCCTTATAAATAGCTGAGTTTAAAGAATATTTTATACATCCTCATTCTCATTCTCATTTTTCTGAAGATAGCTTTTTGCCTCTTTGCAAGAATTCACTCTCCAACAAATGACGATCCTTTCTGATGTCGTTCTTCTGTACGCTCGGTCACTAGATATTGATTCAACCAGAGCCGAACCCTTTGGCCTTAATGGTAAGTTTGGTCGTAAACCATTGTTTGCCTTTGATCTTTTTGTTGAAAATAGATGCTCACGAGCGTAAATCCTTGATAGACGTAGAATCTCATAGGAAAGATGCATGGGCGTAAAAAGCCTTGTTGAATAATATGCTCATGAAACATTAGCGTAAAAAAGCCTTGTTGAATGAGGAGCACATGAAATAATAGCGTAAAAGCCTTGTTGAATAGGGTGCCCATGAGACACTGGCATAGAAAGCCCTGTTGAATAGGATGCACATGAATCACGGGCGTAAAAACATCAAGCGTAAAGTCTTGTTGCCTGTTGATAAAACAAGATGCGTGAGCATCTGCTTTCAATTTTAATTGACTAATACGCGTCTGATGATACTTCTGTCTAAAATACTTCTTCTTTGTTATTTTTTGCAGAAGTTTGGCTGAAGAGCTTTTCCAGAACCGGTATTGGCGACTTTGACGCTGTGAGGAGCGTTCTTCTGACATCAACATCAGGGAGCTCATGCGCTTTTGACGCGCAAATCAGACAACTCAGAACTCTTCGTGGGATAGAAGGGTCTTTCTCTGTTGGTAGGAAGAGCCTTTATACACGGAGAGTTGGATGGTGGAGTCAACTCTAACCCAAAAAATTGGGTAGCAGAGTTCCTTTCACGGCAGAACTAGGAATCGTATCCCAATGCTGGATACATTCTTATCTCCTTTGAGAGGCCGCCACTCCTCCACCAGTTGTATTGTCAGCAACACGTCTTCGGGCTGCCATACTCTGGGATTCTCCTTCCGTCTGAGAGAGAAGACCAGAGTTTGATTCCTACTGTTCTGGTCGCCACTGAGGCTCAGACAGCAAGGAATTGACACCAACAACGAATCCGACGAAGAAGATCCAAAGAAAAGATAGATCTCCATTAGGTTATCGTTGTGTGTATAGAATGAAAATCCAAGATTGGAATAGATTTCTATTATGATTTGTAAGAAAGTCTAAGAAATGTAATAGACTTTTATGATGATATGAGAATGGAAATGACAAGTCTTCTATACTCAATGATTTGTATCCATCCAGAGGTAATATAAACATAATAGATCTCGTCTTCTGTTTTAAGACGTACAATACTATCAGAGGTAATATGGACATGATAGATCGTATCAACTCAACATAAAATTAGATTAATATCTATGCAGCGGTCAAATGGACATAATAGATAGGAAAAGCAAGCAAATTTAATTATTTATTCATAGTTTATAAGAACGTGATAAATAATAAATCCAACTTTCTATACCAACTGGTAAGATGGAAGATAAAAATTTCTCTCCAAAGAGACGAGTAATCAGCTTAACCAAACCTTGGTAGCTGGGGATTAAGAAGACAGATGTCATGAGAGTATACGTCAAATATCGATAAAAGAATGAATGAACCAACATATCTTTCGGGAAAAGAAAAAGGTCAATTCAATTCCATAACTAAATGGATGAATCTGATATAATGAACGGACAGGACTTTTCGGGAAAGAAAAGTTATTTTCAATTTCAAAGACCGGTTCATTAACAGATCTCTTCTATGAATAGACGAAAACTCTTTGTAACGTTTCATTCTTATTTCCACTCCTCTATTGGAAATGTCTTCCAAGGATATGCAGCAAAAGAATGAAGCCTCCATAAAGGTTGAGGACGTCATCGAGACACACCCCGTCGAACCAATTGTGTCAGGCCAAACCGAAGTAGGTGAAAACTCTTCTATGCCCAAGACACCACAAGACATCCTTGCTTTTTTAGTAGAGCCAGGAAAAACTCCTGAAGAAGAGGTGTTGAGGATGGCTGCCTGCAAATTTTTTATGAACTCAGGCGACGATGCCTTCGAAGCATTGGCTGACTATGTACTCAATAAGGAAGGCAGTGGTGCTTGTCCTTAATCCTTTATTCAGAAAAATAATAATAAAAGGAATTTTATTTTCATTCTTATTTTTCTTTATACATAGTACTTCTTGAGAAATTTGCCATTGATAGGCATCATGAGTAGATCTCCATTAGGCTTTGATAACCGATAGGCGCCATTAGAAAACACGGTCTCAATTACATAAGGGCCCTCCCATTTTGCTTGGAATTTCCCTTTTCTTTTGTGAGTCATCACCATCGGTCTTCGAACAGCCAATACTAGTTCGCCAACCTTGAATACCCTCTCTTTAACTTTACGATTGAAAGTTCGAGATATACGGGCTTGATATAGCTCAATATGCTGTTGTGCTTGAAGACGCTTCTCATCCAATCCTTCGAGTTCTTGAAGTCGTAAGCGATCATTGTTCTCTATAGTTAGCTCATTAGCGATAGCTATTCGTAGAGATGGAATTTGGATTTCCAAGGGAAGAACAGCCTCACATCCATAAACCAATAAAAATGGTGTAAAACCAGTAGAAGTTCGGACTGTTGTTCGATAAGCCCATAAATATTCTCTAAGTTTCTCATTCCAATCACGTTTATTAGAAGAGGCAAACTTTTTGAGAAGTTTAATGATTGTCTTATTGAAAGCTTCGGCTAAACCATTAGCAGCTGGATTATAAGCCATAGAAGCCAAATTCTGAATTCGATTCTTATCACAGAATCGATAAAATGCCTGACTGGCGAATTGTGGGCCATTGTCATGAATTATTCGTCGATGAATCCCAAAGTGATAAATGACATGATGTTTGATGAAGCTGATCACATTGGATGTTTTCACTTCTGCCGACTTAGAAAAATAATCGGTTATAGCTAATATAAACCGATGTCCCTTAACAGAAGGAGGGTTAATAGGACCAATGACATCCATACCCCAAGCTTCGAAGGGCCAAGAGGCTGTTGTAGGATGTAGAAATTCAGACGATTGATGAATAAAATCAGCATGAATCTGACAAGCTTTACACCTTCTGGCATAGTCTACAGTATCTGCTATCATAGAAGGCCAATAATACCCCATTCTTCGAATGCGGTCTTGTAATTTAGGACCCGGTTGATGAGCACCACAAACACCATCATGATCCTCTCGCAGTGTTTGTTTGGCTTCACTTTATGAGAGACAACGCAGTAAGAGTCCATCATATGAACGACGATATAACATATGTAAAGACGAATCATAATAGAATCGAAATGATCGTCTCTTAATTGATGCGGCTTCTTTCGGATCTTCAGGCAAAATTTATGAACCGCATAATCAATGAATGGAGTTCTCCAATCCCTCTGTTGGGAACTTGACTCTGTAGTATAACTTTGTTCAATATACAGATTATTCTTGATACAACATAAATCTCGGTCCAACAAAGTAATTGTATTTTGCCTTCGGATTGGAACAGCCAAATCTGTAGCAAAGCTAGCAAGAGCATCAGCCTCCACATTCTGAGAACATGGTATGAATTCAATGAAGAATCCTTTGAATGAAAGGACCATAAGATCAGGGTTTCTGACTTCATAAGTCCCTCTAACTTGATTAACAATCAATTGAGAATCTCCATAAGCTTCTAGGAACTCAATACCCAATTATTTTGTTACTTGGAGACCAATCAACAGAGCATTATATTCTGCTACATTATTGGAGCATGGCTCATTGAGAGAATAGGCACGATATATGACCATTTTGTCAGGAGAAACCAAGACGATTCCCACCCCAGAGACAATATTTCCTTTAGGTCCTACTCGTGATGCTCCGTCAATATATAATTGCCAAATGTCATTCTTTAAAGTCATGTTACAATCCACGACTTCATCTGGAATGTCCTTATATAACTTCGATGTTTCAGGTATAGGGTGGGCAGCTAAGAAATCAGCTAATGCTTGACCCTTTACTGATTTTTGAGGTACATAAACCATATCATAAGGAGTGAGCAACATCGCCCAGGTAGCTAACCTGGAATTAAGAATGCTCGATTTTCTCATCAATACCCGAATGGGATTTATTCTGGAGATGACATGAATAGTTTGTCCTGTCACATAATGTCTTATCTTTTGTACGGTAAAAACCAAAGCCAGACATTCCTTTTCCACAGGAGTATACCTGTGTTCAGCTCCAACCATCATTTTGCTAAGATAATATATTGCTTGTTCATGACCCATATCACTTTTCTGTGCAAGAAGAGCACCAAGTGAATGGTCTAAGGCTCGAACATATAGCAAGAATGGTCTCCCTACCACTGGAGGTACCAGAACAGGTGGATTTGTAAGGTATTATTTGATGTCGTTGAAGGCTTTTTGACATGTTCATCCCAAACAAATGATACACCCTTCTTTAATAGACGGGAGAAAGGTTGATATCTTCCGGAGATATTAGATATAAATCTCCTGATATAAGCAATACGGCCCTGAAAGCCACGGAGTTCTTTCAGATTACGAGGAGGACGCATTTCAAGGATTGCTTTAACTTTATCAGGATCAACATGGATACCCTGAGAAGTAATGACAAATCCTAAAAACTTGCCACTGGAAACCCCTAAGAAAGACTTAGTAGGGTTCATTTTCAATTGATGTTGACGCATTAATTCAAATACTGTCCTCAAGTCTTGAATGTGGTCATCCTTTGGTCGACTCTTAACATCAATGTCATCTACGTAACATTCAACTGTTTTCCGTAGATGCTCTTGAAAGATATTGCTCAAAGTCCGTTGATATGTGGCACCGGCATTTTTAAGACCGAACGGCATAACCGTATAGCAGTAAACCCCAAGGGGTGTTCGAAAAGAAGTATGCTTTTCATCTTCTGGATGCATCTTGATCTGATTGTATCCTGAGAATCCATCCATGAAAGACATGCGTTCAAAACTGCATGTATTGTCTATCATAACATCAGTAATGGGAAGTAAGAATTCGTCCTTTGGACAAGCCGTATTAAAATCTCGATAATCTATGCAAATTCAGACTTTTTCGTTCTTCTTTATAACAGGAACAATATTGGCAACCAAATTCGGGTGTTGCTCTTCACGAACAAAGCCACATGTAATCAACTTTTTGACTTCTGCTTCGATTGCATCCATCATATCTGGTCTAAAGCGCCGTTGTTGTTGTTTTACAGGCTTAGCATTAGGCAAAATATTGAGCTTATGAGTAGCAACTTTAGGATCTAGACCCGGCATATCCTCATAACTCCATGCAAAGATGTCAATATACTCTTTGATCAGTTTTATCAACTCTTTCTTTTCATCTTCAGAAAGGTTCTTACTGATGAATATTGGTTTGGACGTAGTTCCATCTCCGACATCAATCTGGATAACTTCATCTTCTGTAGGTGGCTGTCGCTGTTCAAAACGAAGTTCCTATTGAGTGTCCATTTGTTGGGCCCAAGGATCATTTTCAAATGGCTCGGATTCATCATCAATTTGAACCATGTAAGCTGAAAATACCTGTTCAGATTCATCATATGAGGAACGAGACATATCCGATTCGATGAATTGGATATCTTCTGAATCTGATGATTGTGAAGAACTAGAAGAGAATTTTTCTTGTATATCATCATTAAACATGTGGGATGGATCATATCCCAATCCATGACGAGTCTTCTGGTAAAACGGATCACCATATAACGGAAGTCGTCTACCCTTGCCTTGATTGAGACCTTGCATAGTCTTCAAATCATATCCCATATTCTGAATGATCTTGATAGATTGTTGACTGTATTTGTCAATTCGGATTCTTCCTTTATCTTTATCTTTTAGATCATCTGTCTGAGCAACAGGGATATTTCTAGCCAGGCCAAACACAATTTGGCGCTTGTTTTTCTTATCAGACGGAACCACGAAATAAGATTCTTTGTGACGTCTATAAGTTACACAAGCTTGCGATTGAGCAACTACAGGAAGAAGATAGGGAGAAGATGTTAAGAACTTTTGAGCATAAGGTCCAACATCAATCTGAAGAGGAAAAGAATTTTCCTTATGGTTAATGTATAAAGTTTCTTCTGGTTCTATGTCGCCTTTATATTGATGACTTTGATTATCAGAAGATAAAGTCATTCTTTCGATAAACTTGACAGCCATATACTCGAAAAGGAAATCTTCATTGATATCAAAAAGTACAGATTGATCAATATTTACATCATTTACAATTTAATTGCCATGCGTTGGATTAATCATTAATGGATCATTATCCGTCTTTTGCATAGATTTACCAAGATTGACAATCAATGATGGTTTTGGATCATTCGTACAAGAAGTACGCCCTTTGGTCTTAATCATAAAAGGTTGAACTTGATTCTTAGCAGGAATATTTACTGATTCCTCAGATGAAGCTTGAGTTCTTCCTTTAACCTTGATTATCAAAGGCTGATCATTGACAGATTGGGATTGAATTCGTCCCTTGACTATGATCTTCAAAGGTTGTTCTTCTGGCGGATCTTCATTAATAGACTGATCTTCAGTAGATGATTGATCTTCAGCTATGTCTGATATCTCTTTCACATGCTCTTATTTATAAAGCCTTGAATTAGAAAAATAGGCTTCGACACCCTTGAAAGGATTGATATCAGCAAACTCAGTCTTTACAACTCCTTGGGAATCTACATACTTGAAGCATTGGTGGAGAGTTGAAGGCACGATGTTGTGTTCATGAATCCACGGTCTTCCAAGAAGAATATTGTAGGATACGTCTGAGTTGATAACATAGAAGGTTACCATAGTTCGCAGATTGCCAATCTGAATCTTCAGACGAATCTTCCCAAGTGGTTTACTCTTGCCAGAGTTGAAACCAACTATTGTAGTACTAGTGTAAGTCAGCTCACTAGTAGGAATCCTCAGGGGTCTTAGCATACTCTGAAGAATTATGCTAATTGAAGACCCAGGATCAATGTAAATCCTGTCAATTTTAGTGGATCCGATATACCCAGTGTAGCACAGAAGCCTGTCATATTTGTTATGCTTCAACAGCATATCTTCTTATGTAAAAGTGATGTTGGGAATTGCTTCCATCACACTATGACATTGCGGACACGATACTGGAGTATTATCAGGACTCTTGAGTTGAGCCAAGCATGAATCTGCTTGCAGTAGAGCTTCTCTCAAAGTCTCCCTGCTTTCTCTAGAAAGATGAAGCAGCTCAAATATGGATAGTCTAGCCGAAGTATTGGCTAACTGAGCTAGAATATCAAATTTGTAGGGTTTCATCACCACCCCCTGACTGGAAGTAGACTTCAATGGAACGTCAAAGCGTACTGCTTTCTGTTTCCCCTTTTCAACCACAGATAGTTTAACAGGAACAGGAGAAGGTTGAGCTGGTAGTGTTTCCACTACGTCTTCTGTTTCTTTGGAGGATCCCTCATAATCTTTATGGTACTCTTTCTCGGATCTTGTACCAGCAAAAGTTTCTTCTTCAGACTCAAGAGAAGGAAGTATCATATTATAGGATTTAGTCTTTCCTCTCTTAGCCTTTTTCTTGTAAGAATTGTTATGAGGAACTTCAGAACCCAATCCAACAGTGGAGTTCTGATTTTGAATTTGTAAAGGAATCCGTATTCCTTTATCATAATTCAAACCTTCTACCTTTTGAAAGTCATAACCCATCTTCTTCATGAGAAGGACAGATTGCTGACTGTATAAATGAATAGGCAGTAGACTTTTAACAAGTGGTTCCACAGAGGAATCTTTGTAACTACAGGAGAGTGAGGAATAGATGTCTCTGTAACTACAGGAGGAGAAGGATTCGGGATACGAAGAAAAATCCCTGTAGGAGCTTTTTCATAAGCAGCAAAGACTTGTTGTGTCTAATATAAGGGAATACTATTCATGGCTAGCCACTACTGATGAGTAAGCTTGAGCTTGGTAGGAGGAGCTAGACTTGGAGGACATATGTTCAATCCTCTTAGTCTATCTTCCAAAGGAGTGACATCCCATAGATAATTTGAATCGTCAGGATCTGAAATAACATGAGAAATCATGTTGCAGGTTTTGACTTTCTTATCTTTCTTGGATTTTGAAGTTGTACCTTCATTTTCCAATTCAGGTACTAAGTCAGGATATACCCACATAATTTCACCAGTTTTTAAGGTAAGAGGCAGCAATCCTTCATTTTCTTCTCTAGGAGGCGGGATATTCACAATCTTCATCGTCGCCTTCGGAATTGGGATAATTCCATCTGGGACTTGCTGTGGAGGAAAATCTCCAAATTGAAGAGAAACCATATTAGTTGTAACCGTATGGTCATCATTGGTTAAAGCGATAGCACCACCATTTATCAGCTCTTGGATTTTCTTCTTCAAGACTTGCAAGCACTGGTAGGATGATTAATGTATCTATGATAGATACAATATTTGGGATTGTCAGTCAGATTCACCTCATTAGGCCTCTTTGGTTTCGGAATCTGGAGTTTGCCACTCTTCACCAGACATTGGAATATCCCTGGGATATCACTCTCGTCAAAAGAGTATTCTTTCTTTGGCCTGGAAGATTCCTGATTATTCGGCATCGTTTTATTCTTGAAAAGATTAACCATGAGGGTATCTTTTCCTTTCATATTACGATTACCAGAATTATTACCAGGATTACTTTTCTTTCCTCTATCCTCTGAGGCAAAAATCATCCCATGTTCACGAGCCAACCTACCATTGGTCTCGACAGAAACTGCTGCTATGATAAACGAAGCCCAATCTGTGAATTGGGAACCCGTAAAGACAGCAATAGATGGTCGTAGATTCATCTTGCATGTATCAATGAGTGCTGAATCTGGCATACCAGGAGGCATCTTTAGAGTAGCCTGTCGGAAGCGTTCGATGAACGTCCGAGTATCTTCTTTATCCTTTTGTTTGATTTCTATTAAGGAGGACATGTTCATGTCCATACCTCCTTCATAGAAGCGGGAGAGAAACATTGCCTTAAATTCGTCAAAAGACGAAATATAATTGTCGGGTAAACTACGATACCAGTCGTAAGCTGAACTCGTCAAACATCCAATAAACACTCGAGTGAGAAGAGCATCATTTTTCTGCAGATGTACAGTCATAATATCAAAATAATTGATATATTGACTAGGAGAAGCCCTTCCATCAAACAATACCATAGATTGTGGCTTGAACTTTGGTAGAAAGGGTACATCATTCCAATGAGGAGGATAAGGTTGCTTAATCCCTAACCTCTGAAGCTGGTCCTTGTGCTTCAAAACTTCAAACTGTGCTTTGAGTTCACGCACTGCTTGAATGGCTTCACTGGTCTGCGGAAGCACATTTGATTGAATAGTTGTTGGATGTACCGTAATCTCCACTGGAGATGGTACATCTTCTGGAATAATAGGATCCGGAGATGCAGAATTTTGATTAATAGCAGGCTCTTGAATATTCAAAGGTATATCAGCCCCTTGACTGTCTTGAGTCTGTGCTGCTACTGGTACTGGGGTTATTACTGTCGGCTGAGCAGTTTGCTGAGTCAGTATTATCTAATACATGTTTTGTACCATGTTAAGCATGTCTTCCAGTGATTACTCAACGGCAGTGAGACGCTGTTCTGTATTAGCAGATGAGGTCTCTGGTTCGTCTCCAATAGCGTAGGATTCAACCTCTCTTGAAGATATAGAAGGATTAGTATAGAAATATGAATCAACACTATCGGTTTCAGACTCAAAAGATTGAGTACCCCCAGCTTCTGAATCAGAAGTCTGCAATTATCTTTTTCTTGATCGAGTGTTCTGATATACTCCCTCAAAGGAATCAAGAAGTCTGTTGAACTGTTGTTGACCTGGAGTTTGGGACATATTCCATCTCGGACGTCGTCCTCTGTTAGTATGAGATGCCATATCGACTGACACATATGACAACTCATGTTCTTGGTCTTCAGTTTGTTGTTGAGGCACATTAAAACTCAATCGATCAAAAACTGACCGTTTTAAAGCCGAATAACAACAGTTGATTACAACCTGGTGATACTCACAATGATGTTTTTCTTGGGGGAATGTCACCGGAGATTGTCTATTCTTACGCTTTTGCATTAGCAATTCACGTAAGTCAGAAGGAGTAGAGGGAATAGTCTTCTTTATTATATTTGGGGTAGAAAAACGTTTAGTTCCTTGTGTATAAAGAAGATTATTGGTTGCATTCGCAGAACAAACTGTACATTTCTACACGTTTGGAGTTGTGTGCGTAAATCTTGAGATTTTTTAGCACGAAGGACTCCATTTTCATTGCGTGTAATTTATAGGTTTGGTACTTTGCGTAGAGCAGTATAAGAATGTTGTTGGTGTAGAGCTGAAGCTTTACCAACAACATTTTTATGCTATACACGTTTAGGTATATTCACATTAGATGTAAAAATATCGTTGCGAATTTTATCTACACTGTCAAAGACAGGAGATTTACCTTTACACGTAGAGCGTAAAAATTGATTATCTACCACGTCACTGACGGAAGATTTTCCTTTATGCAAAGAGCGTAATTTATGTGAGCCTACCACGTTACAGACGGGAGACTTATTATTACACTCAGAAGCACAAGTATTCGAGTCTACCTCATTATAAATGGGAGACTCATTCTTATGTACTGAGCGTAAAATTTGGTTTTTACCCACTGGGCGTAAAACATCATTTTTACGCACCGGGCGCAAAACTTGGTTCTTACGCAGTGGGCGTGAAACCTGATTATCTTCACCATTACAAACGGGAGATAAATCGTCACACTTTGAGTGCAACTCTGAAGTAAGGACTGCCTCGTTATGAACGGGAGTCCCTACGACAGGAGTGGAAAGAATTCCCTTGCTATCAGAAGCAACAGAGAGATCAGAAGCTATTTTAGATTTAGGAATCCAAACTCTTCGTGCTTTGCGAGATTTTTGAACATTGGAGTAGCGAGAACCACCCCCAGTTTGGAGCATTCCTTCATAAACAGTCTGGTCGAGTTGTACAACCAGAGTCTTCTTTGTCGATCCAATCGACACATTATCGTATTGAGCAATTACCTCCTCGTCAGAGGAGAAGGTCGTCCCCAGCAGAGTCGCCATTTTGTTTCACTTAACAAAATGCCAGGAAAATTGGCTTTTGAAAATAAAACGAGAAAAAGTACAAGAAGTACAAATTTGATTCTGGAAAAGTATTGCTATGGAAGTCTGATCTGTAAATGATCACTTTGTTCCTTGGACCATACGATGATGATGAAGATCACTGCTTGAAGATGAACAATTGGAAGAACTAAGTCACCAGAAAGGTATCGACGTACTTGGGCACTGATGGCGAGGCCGAATGCTTTCCTGCTTTGCTTCACTCTGTTCTGAAAGAAGGGTTGAAGAAGAATGCTCTGGAGAATTAAAATCTCTGTGTTCTAATCTCTCTGTTTTCTCTCCTCCTGTCTCTGTCCTCTGTTATATGAGAAAAATAAGTCTATTTATAGACTTGGGCTCTTGTGCGTAAAAACTCAGCAAAAGTTCCATCTTTATGCTAACAACTGTCACCCACGACCGAAGCCATCCTCTGTATACGTTGACACGTGTCCCATTATTTCAGTAAGAATAGGATGCACGTACATACGTTCTTCGAGATGTGTGGCATGAAAGCCATATAGGCAAACCACGTTCCAAACTGGTGAAGAAGAATAGGGCGTAAAACAACCCCAATGTACTCTGAGCGTAAAGCAGTAGACTAGGCGTAAAATAGCCCTGACATGGATTTCCCGCGTAAAGTGGTTATTAAATAACCTTGAGCGTAAAGTAGCATAAATAGACTTTATGCACACGTCGACTTTTGAGCGTAAAAACTCGTATAGTCTCCATGCGTAAAAGAAGCCATACTGTGAGCGTAAAGTTAGCTCAGTCCACATACTAAACGACAATATAGGTCTCTGTGTAAAACAAATCCCTTTAAATTCTGTGGTATATGCCATCATTAAATCTTCATGTCAGACTTTGCATTAAATGCAAGACTTGACAGCTTTGTCCAGCGTAAAAGTGGTTAGCCTGTCTTAGGCGTAAAACCATTGGCTTGACCCGAGCGTAAAATGGTTAGCCTGCTTAGGCGTAAAGTGATTAGCCTCTCCTTGGCGTAAAATAGATCATCTTGAGTGGCATGATCCATCTCTTTGACTCATTCTATGAAGCACTTTTTACGCTCCTACAACCCCTTCTAAGCAAGCTGGTTCATAAAGGTGTCAGCTTTAGAGAACCGGAAGTTGGGACCCTGCACATTTAAGAAGCTACCCGGGGCCAACCCCATCACGTAGCAGCTGATCGGTGTCTTGCTCGTGACCACCGATCCCAAATTTCTGTTATAGTGAATATCACCCACAAACATCCCTTGACGACTCGGAGTCAAGGAGTCCACCATTTGTCTGTCCATTGGCAGCATGTTGAACCACGACAGCGGGAAGTGACGCTCCATCTGAGAAATGTGGATCGCCATCCCATTAGAAAAAAAACTGCAACTTTCAGATATATCCAGAACGCTGGAGTTCTTTACAGTCAGGGCATCTCCGAAGAGGAACGCAAGTTTTAGGTGTTGGCCCCCAATTTCTTCGAATTCATCATGCCCGAGAGAAAGTAGAAGGGCTGGTTTTTTATATCTCTCAGCCTCTCCTCAAGTTTATCTTTGGGAAACTGGTTCGATACATAATCAACTAAATGGTCGAACCTCACACCCACAGCAGATTGGGCTCGACCTACCAAGAGTTCTCCCGCAGGATTGACTGGCAACTTCACTGAAAAGAAGACAAAAGAAACAAGTTAGAAGATGGCCAGAGAAAACCACTTAGTGTGTTCTGAGCTTATGTGGCTCTGTTTGGTGGGACTGCATGCAGCCCAGTTTAAAGGAGCTTATGCGGCTCTGATTAGGTGGGTCTTTATGCGGCCCAGTTTAAAGGAGCTTATGCGGCTCTGATTAGGTGGGTCTTTATACGGCACAGTTTAAAGGAGTTTATGCGGCCCTGTTTGGTGGGGCTTCATGCGGCTCAGTTTATAAGGAGCTTATGCGACTCTGTTTGGTGGATCTTCATGCGGCCCAGTTCATAGGGTGCTTATGCGGCCACGAGATAACTCTCATGCGGCTCGGTCATGAGACAACTCTTATGCGGCTCAATCATGAAGCAACTCTCATGCGGCTCGGACATGAAGCAGCTCTCATGCGGCTCGGACATGAGGCATACCCCATGTGGCTCGGACATGAGATGTTCATACGGCCCATACAGCACAGCATATATGGATTCATCACACCGAACTTAAACAGTTCAAACAAGACGAAGAATATGCCAAAGAGAAAGGCTCGCGCATAAAATATGCGACATAGCCATTATGGTTAGGGTTTGAATCCATGCAGTTTTCTTCCAACATTGTTACCGTCAATGGCAGGATGAACGTCGGGGTGAACTGGGATCGCTGACGAGGAGGCAACTCCTTTTTCCTTCGCCGTAGCACTAGAGGAAGCTTTGGGAGCCATTGATGACCGAAGGAGAAGGAGAGACGGCGACTAGGGCAAGAAAGCTTGAAGAAATAAGAGAGTAAAGAATCTCTATCTTCAAAAATTGCTCACATTTATAGGCTGACAGGGGCGTGTGAAGCGATAGGCGCTTCGGATTTCGTGCTGCCTAGAAGATAAAGCCGACCCTTGGGATTCTATCCCCTTTCATGCAAAAAAGAATGCTCAGAATCATCAAAGAAAATCTAAATATTTAATGCCGACTCTTGGGATCCTATCCAAAAGACGGCTTTAAAATCAAAACAAATCAAGAGCAATTAATGAGACGCCTACGGGGCACAAAGACCAGCATGCGGCCAGAGAAGACTATTCGGCCAGAGAAGTCTATGCGGCCAGAGAAGTCTATGCGGTCAAAGAAGTCTATGCGGCATGAAGAGCTTATGCGGACATACCCATGCTTCTTATTCAAAGTATTTCAATTTTACAAATTGAAAACTTTGAATGGGGTCTTGTAGAAGCATGGAAAAGAATAATAATTCTTATGCGGCCCAGAATCAACATGAAACTCCATGCGGCTCAAAACTTGGGGAGTTTCATGCGGCTCAAAAATCCCTGATAGCTTCATGCGGCTCAGAAAAAGCTACGTGGCCTTATGCGGTTCGAAATAGGCCCATACAGCTGGCCATAATTACTCCGTACAGATGGCCATTAATGCTCTGACACAAAGTAATAGCTCTGACATGATGGCTCTGACATAAAGAAGAGACACGACATGCTCATAAAAAGAAGAGAGAATCTTCATGATATCAGACACAGTTCATAAAGTCCAAAGAAAGTTCTCTATGCGGATCGCCTGTGTGGCCTTCATGCGGCTCAGACATGAGGCCACCCTCATGCGGCTCGGTTATGAGGCCACCCTCATGCGGCTCGGTTATGAGGCCACCCTCATGCGGTTCAGACATGGGGACAGTCCTTCATACGGCTTACAACATAGTAGCAGTTGGGACACGTGGCAGAAATTGACTAAGTCTTAACAACTAGGATTTATTGCAACCAACAGATAATAGCAGTTCAGATTTATTTCAACCAACATAACAGTCTAGATTTATTGCAACAAACAGATAAAGATTAATCTTAACCAATCCCCAATCGTCCACTTCTCAAGGCGCAGTTACAAGGATGTGGCCACGTGGCTGTACACCCCACTCATCACAAACTCCTATAAATAGCATAGGATTATTCCTTTGTACACACACAGAGCAACACAGATACAGATCCGAGCAGAGAGAGAGCATTTCTTCGTCGGAGCCGAGGTTGCGTTCGATCGTCCAAGGAGTAAGGCAGAGTTGATAGCACTTTCCGGAGCCTCTACCGTCACCCCCCAGAATCCAAATTAAATAATTGTACTTAGATTATTTTTCCTAGATTTTGTTCCTAGGCTCTCTTTGTACAAGCGAGTTTGTAATTGTGAATTAAAGTTTAGTCCTCCCATAAAACTGTTCTGTTCTTTGATAATCAATGGCAAACATTAACCTACTTCATAATTCCCAGGATTCGAATGGCAGGAATAATAAGCAGGGCATACATGTACTGCTCAATACATTGCAGTTACTGAAAGAAAATAGATTCGAAACAAACCAAATTGAAACTCCTCATCAAGAACCCTACATATAGCTAACATGTACAACAAGGTTAACATATAATTTAACACATATTAATCACAAAACAGGTTGATAATACATTAATATTTAGAATCTAACTGTCAGCCTACATGTATCAGAAAAATAGGGATACATGGATTAGATTGCTAGAAACTTGATAAAATCACAAACAATAGGTTGGTAGTTAATGTCAAACATATGTACGTGTTATACATGCACTATCATGTCCAAAACAGGACACGAATGTGTCCAAGAACTCACAGGAACCAACACACCACACTGGACACGAACAGTGCGACCAATGCACGAGCCCTAGCACCCACGACACAAAACCATTGGACACGAGGCTTTGGGGGTGTCGTGTCAGACACTGCCCCTACCTTCGTGTCTAAGGACACATGTCCAAGTGCCCTAAATCACACGCATGAATACACAAGAAGCAGGACAGCCCGGCTGTACGCACGCGGGGCGTGTCTACGACCCCAAAGCGACACAAACAAGACATGAATCATGCTCAGTCACAAGGAAAATGATAAGCCACCCTAAAACACATATTTTTATTCAAATACAATTCGAAATCAGTGATGAAAAGCCCATTGTGGCATTTCATCGAACAGATCTAGACATAGGTTGATACGTGTCCGATACGGATACGTAAGGAACACAACTCCACACGAAATCTATACCTACAGCTAGAGGACACCTAGGGCTATACAAATATGCAAAGAAATCAGAAAACTAATGGGATTAGAAAGTGTTAACTATAGGTTGTTCTTTCTCAAGAAAACACCTAAAATGAAGATCCTTCCGTGCTAGCTCAATGCTCCTATGGAAGCCAAAACTGAGATTCGCCCCCACCAACAGTATGAGGACAATAATCAGGTCACAATACAAAAGATTTGAATGAAAAAGGATGAGAAATGATCAAAATAGAAAGGGTTGAGGGAAGAACCAAACCTTGCTCTTTGAAAATGGAAAAATATGCAAAAGAGGCAAGAAACTTTGGGAGACATTAAATAGGGGGTGGATCCCTAGGTGGCCGGCCCAAATTTCTAGGGTTAGGGTTTTGGGGAACATCAACGGCTCTCCTTTCATCTGGTCAAATCAAGGGTCCAAAAATCTAGGTTTACACACTAGTCTAACTTGCAACCTAGTTAGCTCTAACTAACCATGACTAACTAATACTAACCATGACTAACTAAAATTAATCTAGGCTAGGTCCAATCTAGGTTAGGGCTAATCACAACACATGGCAACTAATTAAATCAATATTAAAACCACACAAAATTCCAATAAATATATTAATTCAAAATGACAAAAATATCCTCAAACTAGAAATGTGGTAGTGACACTCGGAACTCTAAACAACTTTAATCTGCTATTATATAAATAATTACACTTATGATCTTTCTTCCAAATACCACACCGACTTCTTACACCCGAGCATTGATTTGAAGGGCTCACCGAATTTTACACAAGCTTTAATATAAAGGCTCATGGACTTCAACCTATTACAAGAAATAGTTTTGATCATATATTTTTTTTATGAAGATCCCAGATTACAACTCAATTAAAATTTTGTCTGAAGTATTATTGGCAAATGAGATATCTTGTATATGTTGAGAGTTTTATATAAAATAGAAATTTTATGATTCAAGAATTAAGTTTTAATGAATTTGTCAACTTTCTTTTATATAGGATAGCAAAAACAATCCAACATTAAATATTTGTCAACTTTCTTTTATTGGCAAATGAGATATCTTGTATATGTTGAGATTTTTATATAAAATAAAAAATTTATGATTCAAGAATTAAGTATTATTGGCAAATAAGATATCTTGTATATGTTGATTTTAATCTACGGGCGGTATACCTATAGTATACTGCTCAGCACAATAACATCTACAAAAAACTAGTTTTTTGATCCCTTACAACATTAAATATTGAACAAAAAGTACCCAAACAGTATACCGTTGCATCATGTTTCTGTGTTGCTAGACTTTTTTGATGCAAAGTTTGTTCCTACATTCTACCGACAGTATACCGTCGATATACCTTTCTGATATAAAATAATAGTTTGGTATATTCGAAGGTACTTGATTTATCTTTCCTTATTTGTTACCTAATGAGTACAATCATTCATAGATACAAAAATATAAAGGATGATTATACTGAGACCAAGGACTTGATATTTTGTCTTCTTCCTTTGTTTGATTAGTGGCATTTCCACCTAATGAAATTTGTTCGAGACAAACATGATCTGAAAACTAGATTTCTTTCATAGGCTTTAACCTTGAATCCCTTGGGGGTGCTTCCTCCTCGACCTTCGTTCGCTGATATTGTAGAACCCCCGAGTTTGTGGACCTGGAAATATCGTAAGTGGTTAAGAGGAATCTTTTGATTGACATTATCTTTGGCCCATCATAATTTTTTATTTTCATAAGTCCAGATTTAATATTAATTATAGCTTTTCTATAAAATAAATATAGATGAATAAAATAATACTCATAGTAGTAAGGACGATAAGATTAATACACATTAGGACTACGATAAGTTTAAATATTAAAAATAAGTGATGCAGTGTCATTAGTAATTTTATAATACTAAACTGAATCAATTAACCATATTCATATTCTCACTTTTGTCATTGGGTTAACAAATATATCTGTCCATTCAAATCGAGTCATCAAATCCTTATGGAAGTTCCTAAAAAGACTGAAGAAAAGACTAGAGCTCCTTGAAGACGGCTCTCAACAAATTCAAGATTTTGAGTCTGTACAAGGTCTTGGTATTTCTGTATAAACACCTAAGGTTGGATGACAAATCATAAAGCTCTTCTATTTTTTTAGTAAAAAATCAATGTCTAAAAGAACGGCATACCGACGGTATACCGCTGTGTACCGACGGTATACCGTTTCTGAGCCACAAGAATGTTATGTGACAAACATCGGCGTACTGGCGTCATACTACGGTATACCGACGGTATACCATTTTGTGAGCCACAGAATGTTCTGTGATGAATATCGGCATACCGACGGCATACAACAGTATACCGAAGGTATACCATTTTGTGAGCCACAAAATATTCTGTGACGAACTTCGGCATACCGACGGCATACAACAGTATACCGACGGTATATAGTTTTGTTAGCCACACAATGTTCTGTGACGAACATCGGTATACCGACGGCATACCGACGGTATACCGCTTTATCTGATTTGATTTTTGAATAGACAAATACCAGCATTAATTGCTAGTATTAAATGATCCCCAACGGATATAATCATTACCGTTACTGTTCCAAACGAAATACCGACAGTATGTCGGTCCATACCGACGGTATGTCGTCTGGGTTACATTCAGGAGCGTTAAATGCTACCTACTCTTGGTTTTCTATATAAATGGATTCCTTCTCTCACTTGAAGGTTATCCACTTAAGCCATAAATTTTTTCAACAACCAAGAGCTCCACCATTACTACCCTACCCAAGCTTTTAATTGTCATCCAATCAAAAGTGCTAGAGTATTCAAGAGTTGTACTTTTCGATATTCAAGTGTTAGAAGGTCAACAGTTCTCTTTCTTTTCTTTTTGAAGTTGCGAGCCTTCGTAAGAAAACTCGTGTGTAAAAAGTTGGCGAGTTCTTCGGATCCAAACTCGTGTTGAAGTTGGCGAGTTCTTCGGATCCAAACTCGTATTGAAGTTGGCGAGTTCTTCGGATCCAAACTCGTGTGTACTATTTACTTAATAGTAGATTTAAGCCGGAGAGAGTTCCGGGACTGGATTGCCTCTAGGGAGGAGACCACGATACATCGTGTGTTTGATTTTCTCACTTTCTCTCCTTTTATTTCAGTAATATAGCTTCTTGTGTTTAGTTTTATTTTTATTTCCCTATTCACCCCCCCCCCCCCCTCTAGGGTTCTACAATGGAGAGAGGAGTGTTCATTCATTTCACTTCTCATTTTGAGCACAAAATTCTAGTTTGGTGCTCTTCCAAAAAATTCCTTTCATTTATCTATCAAATTCCCACCCAATCATCCTCAATTATTCTCAATCCTCTCATACTCTTCTTCCAAGGAGCCTATAAGCTTGTGTAAACCCCTCTAAAAATAATATAGTTTAATCTTAGAGTTTTTGATTATTTATTAGAATTAATAAATAATAATTAATATGCATTATCTTATTAATTGACTTATATACTCTTTCTCGTAGCTTTGCTATAAGTAGCACAACACTAGCTATTTTCTTCCAAGAAAAAATGTATACATGACCTAGTCGAGCCCCTCTACATGTATACCATTCATGTCTACTCAAACACGTCTCCTTATGCTTCATTTTAATAGCACAACATTCACATATAAAATCGTATTTTAATATTTGACCATATACATATGTCCGTTCCAAACGAAATTAGGGGCATAATTTTGACACGAACCTTTCGATCCATATGATCACTGTGATCTAGACTAAATCTAGAACAATTATGTAGCTTGTGTCCCACTTAAATGGACTCCTACACACTCCCTAAACACCCATAAACTACTAGGATATTTTTCTGAGTAAACTAGCCTAGTAAGCTACACAAGTCTAACATTGCATTGAAATAACACAATACAAGAGCACAATGGTATCCTAACTCGATCCTAACATATAGTGGACTTCATTAACTAAAGCCTACAGGATTTGGACCTAATTTATGGACCAAAATATAGTGTGCACAACCACATACAAATGGGTAAATCCTTTCAATTTTGGTGATGTATGTGCATAGGTTTAGCTCAAATATGTGAACCAAATGACCACCAACCCAATCCTAACCTAAATAGGACTTAGTTAACCTCAACCTAGTGTACTTAGACCCAACTAATGCACCCAAACATCTAGTGGACAACAGCAAATAAGTGGGACACACTACAAGAAAAAAACCACTTTTATAACGTTACAAAAACATCGTAAAAGATCTTTTACAACGTTTAGTAGAAGGTTGTTATATCCAGGGTTGTAAAAGGGGGGTATCTTCCACAATATTTGTTTGAACGTTGTAAAAATATTGTAGAAATTCTTACCACAATAATTTATAAACATTGTTAAAATTTATAAATCTAACAAAAAAGTTTCCACGACATTTAGCCAGTATTGTAAAAATATTTTTTAAAACATATTACAAATGTTGTAAATAGAATTTCAACAACGTTCTCCAACTGTGGTAAGAACTATATCTACCACATTCAGTAAACATTGTACATAGATATTCTACAACAGTGGAAAAACATTGTAAAAAACGTTTATAAAACTTTTAACAAATGTTGTATTTTTAATTTAATCATGTTTGCCAAACATTGTAATATTTATTTATATGTTTTAATTAAAACATCAAAAATGATTTAAAAGTATTGTAAATAAATTTTACGATGTTTAGAAAAGTTGTTATAATGTTTGCTTACAACAGTTTTGAAACGTTGTTGTTTATGTTTCCATTTAAAAAAATAAATTTTATAGATAAAAATATTGATTTCAATTATAATAAAAATACAAATATAAATACAAATACAAATACAAATACAAATTAAAGTTCAAATTCAAGTTCAAATTCAAATTCAAATTCAAATATTTTAAAAATAAAATTTTGAACCACAAACTTGCATTCAACTATCAGTTAAACCATAAGCAACGTATCATGTTTAATAACATTTCAACCATTCCATATAACATTTGAAGAGCTAAACCAGTATTGAATCATATCATTTCATCATATAATATTTGAGTAACAAGTTAGTAATGCACATAATTTCTACAAGAAGTAATATACATTTTAATGACCAGTATTTGAATCATTTACCACAAACCATACAATATTTCAAATTTATTTATCTGACAGGCTCTCTTGAGGAAGTTTATCTGTTGCTAGAGGGAGCAAGACAAGGATCTTGCATGTAGCCAGACCTCATAGGTGAGAAAAAATTCCACTAATTCTGAAAAAGGAAAGAGAGAAGTAAGTCACTTCATTTGTTGGGCACAAAAAAAGAGAGTATATGCAACACAAAATCTTAATCAGGTATTTATATTTGAAGCTTGTATATATGGAAGTTCTTAAAGAAGTTAATGAAGATGATTTTTCTTAGTACCTGAATTCCAACATGTATTTGAGGTTAAGTCAAGAGTTCCATTATTGAGACCCTCGACTACGAGATATAAGTACAAAGATAAATAAGTAGGTTTTTGAAATAAAAATGCAAGTTTGAATATTTAGTTTCAGATGAAAAGAGAAGTTTGTATGCTTCCTATTTTAAGGTAGAAAAAGTAAATAAGCTGGTCACAAGCGGACATTCTCCGAGCTACATTTATAAGATAAAACAGAAAACTCAGAAAAAAAAAATTCATGGAGCTGAAACACACTACAACAAAAATGTGTTTTAACGACACTCGAAAAGTACCGTTAATGACTTTCCATAACACTTTTTTGGTGCTGTCTAGAGGGGGTGTCATAGTAAGTTTTTGACTTTCAACAACACTAGATAAGTGTCATGTAATAACTTTATGATGATAGTTTCTGAATGTCATGTAATGCCTATTCTACGGCACTTTACTAGTATCATATTAGCGTGCTTCAATGTCAGTTCATAAGTGTCGTCAAAATTACGATACTTTATAAATGTCATATAAAAATGTTCTATAACATTTAATAAATATCATGGATACTTTTAACGGCACTTTTTTAAATGCCTTCCAACCATCATTAGTATATTATATATATATATATATATATATATATATATATATATATATATATATATATATATATATATATATATAATAAAACTTTAATGTACAACATAGCCCATATCTTCATAAAAAAATAAAACTTTAATGTGCCAAAAGTAATATATTAAACAAGTTCCAATCCATACAATGTCAATAAAATGTTACAAGAATATAGTATTCAATTTGTTTAAGAGTAACAAAGTCTATTGCATAATATGCAAGTCCTACTACTACTTCTTCTTAGCATCCACCTTTTTCGAGCATCAAACTCGAACCTAATCCACACTCATCATTAGATGTACAAAAAAAAGATTAAAATTAATATTGGACTATAAGATCTTAATATAAAGCACTAAAACAACTCAAATCCTTTATTTTTAGTGAAAATTGGGCATAACAAAAATACGAGGAAAAAGAACACAATTGTAGTAAAATTTACTCACCGTCAAGTACTTGCAAATATTTACCTAAACCTCATCTAGCCCTCGACTCTGAGATTTCTTTTTCTTGCTTTTCAGTCATGCCAAGAACAATAACCACCTGATAGCACCACGAGAACCCGCACAAATGGAATCTGGGGTCAATTTGAACAAAGTGTGCACCTATATAGGGTTGGGTTGGGGACTCCTCAGTAGAGAAGAATCCCTCACCAAGACAACTTGATTTTAACAGAAACACCAAATCCCTTTCTTACAGTGTCCTCTTTTTCTCGTTGTCACAGAGAGTGAGAGAGCCTTAGGATGGCAAACTGCCACTTTACTTCAAAAATCCCTTGAGGAGTATTATAGTATGTGTTAAACCAAAAATTTGAAGTTATCCTTGTATAGGAAGAACTGAGTTTTCCTTATAGCAAAAGAAAAAATAGAAAAAGAGCACTGCATTCTACAGTGTAGGGACATGGTTGCAGCAGACGTGCATGATGGGGATTTCCTATGGAATGTAGGGCAACAACAGCAGTACAAACTGCTTTATGTGCAGAAAAAAGATTAGGCAACAACAATTATTGCGGTCAACAGCAACCCCTACAGATTTTGTAGTGCAAAATGCAAACAAAGCTGGTGCAACAGCAAAATGCTACAGGCAAATTGAGAGAGAGCGGTGCCTCCTACAAATGCACAAGTATTTACAGTAGCAGTGTGAAGAGAAATGTTATGTGTATGTATCGGCCAACATTTAAGAAGATGGGTATATGTGTGTGGGTATTACTCTCCTTGTGTAATGGGTATCAGGAAAGAGTAGGAGAATTAGGTGCACCAGTGTAGGAGTTTCTGATTTCTATAGGTCGGTAGGCTAGATGCAGGCCATGAGCAGTTAGTGACATAATAGAGTACTTAAATTATGTGGGTAATGGGTGTACTTGAGTATCATGGATACAAGTTTGATATTAGTATCATAACATGAGGATTTATGTGTGTCTATGTGCCCTTCAAGAATGAGCCAGTGGAATGTGTGCCAAGGGTATCATTGGATAGTGTCAAGAGGATCAGGGTATCATGTGGGGGTAGTATCATATATATACATGTATATATATGGCTATATGGATATAAGCTAGGTGATATAGGATATCTCTATGTATCAGTAATTGATAGAAACTATACAAGTAGGATTTGTTAAGTCGCGTAATAAAATTTTACAAGGGAGAACAGATCTACAGATAATCTTTATATTTGCAACAACGGTTAGCTTTAAGTTAATATAGTATGAATTTACTAGGCATGTACCCAAGATAAGATTCAGTGATATATGTTATTTTCTAGCAAAACTGCCAATCCAAAATTTTAGGATAATTTGTTGTTGTAAGAGAATGCGTAAAAGTAAAAGTTATTATCTTCAAGGTTCTGAGTATGTGATACATATCATTCGTAGAAAATATAATCTAGAGAGAGAAAGGGCATAAGAACTACAAAACAATAATATTAAAGTGAACTAATTGATAGCATGCAGAGGAAAGTACCAATATATGCAAGAGTAAAGAATGAGAAGAAACTTCCAGCAACTGATAAAAGCCAAAGAAATTCCACCACCTATCATGGGTACAAAATTGTAGTATACAGTAACCAGTGGGGCAATATGTGTTAGTACTGTACAAGGTTGTGACTCTGCTAACCTGAAAGAATAGCTTGAAATCCTTGCCAAGAGTGATATCATGTGCCATCAACAAAATATGGTTAACTTTTACATGAAGTGCAGCAACAACATATTAGCCATTTCTTCTGATAAGACCAATTCTAGTAAGGGTTTAAGCTGTCTGTGCAAATAGAATGGGACAACTTTTTACCTCCTTAGTTAATGTACTGGACATATCCTTGGGATACATAAGCGAAAGAAACAAAGGAAGAAGTTATGTTTTCGTAAAAATAAACTTTTGGAATATTGGAAGGAGATGAGACCCTCCAAGATGTGGACATAGAGAGCATGGACAAAGAAATAGACTTCTCTAGGAGAAGACCATTTCATTCCAATATCATCTGTATTGGAAGGTTTCGAGGATTGTTTGTTCGGTAAGAAAAGGAACGCTATTATATCAATGTACTCAATTGGCAAGTCTGAGACAATAAAAACACACATAGACGGCCAATAAACACAGTCTGTGAAGAATTTCCAACATAGCTTTCTCTCGTCTTTCTTCCATCCAGGCATCTCATATCAAAGGATCTAGTTGCTATTATCAAATATTTTCTAAATTTAATTGTAATAATACAAGGAATATGACATTCTTAAACCTTTAAGGATTCTAGCCTGGCAGCCTTGTTCGAAGGAGCTTCGTAGACTTTCTCTCTCATCCTAGCCTAGTAAACTAGTTCTATTTTACTTCAAGTTATTTCCTTTCCATTAATTACTCCCTAATGCACCACAACCAACAACCATCACCATCTTCTCTTACTGAAATACTTGTGCAAGGTGTGATAAACCTTCTTACTGTTTGCCTCTTCTGACTTATTTGTTGCTCCATATGTTGGGATCAATTGTGGATTAAAGGAGAGTAGCCATAACTTTTCAAGCAGTTTGTCCTATAATATGCTCTTTAAATTTCACTCTAGAGGTTAAGCCCTACAATTAGAAGTTCTTTGAATTTTTTTTAAAAATATTTATTATAAGTATGCATTATGTCTCATGTGTCTCGAATGACAACCTTCCAGTGTGATAAATATGCATTATGAAAAATGCTAACATCTAGGGTTATTTGGTTGCCAATTTGAAATATTCGACCCACCACTCTAATTCATTGTTTCCTTTAAATACCCAAATGTTAGAACTAAACCCCACTTCCTTAATTATTATGGTTAGCAAGACAATAGTAAAAATTAGGGCTTCCGAATGACCTGTCATAAATAATTACAGCAAATCAAACATTTACATGGAAGTACTTATGGCAGAGGAAGATACATTTTGACCTTATGGATGTAGGAACTACTCTTCAACTTGTTTGCTTATTTCCCTTTCCTCGAGTCATATTGATATGGACTCCTGACAGAAGCCTCTGCAAATTTAACATTTGCACTTGTAATTCTTATACTAATATCTCAATATTGCAATATTGATCCATAATTTAAGGGTCCAGTAAAAGTTACCATCTTTCTATTTTGATGAACCACAAATAAGTTGGAGAACACAATGGACTTTGAAACCACTTTCCTATTGAAAACCAAGAACAAGGATAAGAATGAAAATATTAAACAAAGAACAAAGTTAATAATAAAATTAACCATAGAAAATTTAGGGCACAAACCCCTAAATAGGAATCGACGACCCTGTGACCTGCTCGACAGAGTTCGGTGGCGGTGACGGGGGCGCCAACGATTAAAAATATTGTCACGACCCACACCTTAGAGTAAGGGCACGAGACGTGAGTACGTCCATGTGAGCCCCTATTTTTCAAAAATTTATTTAATTAGTGTTAATTAATTATTAATGTCATATTTAGCCTTAAAATATTTATTATAATTTTTAGGAATTTTTCTAGAATTTTTAAATGAGTTTTAAATGAGTTTTAAATACTAAAATATTATTTTGCAATTAATTAAAAAGTTTTAATATCATTTTGTAATATTTAGAATTGTTTTAATATAGTTATGTAATTTATTAAATTGTTACAATAGCAGTTTGTAATTAATCATTTATTTTTAATGCAGAATGCAAATTACTATTTGCATTCAGTCTTATTAAGGACCTGTTTGTAATATCCTAAATTCCTAAGGACCTAAACGTAAAAACCTAACTCTACGCACCCCCGACGACCGACTGCCCGACGACTGACCGGCAACCTGACCCCATATTTTCGGCCGCCCAACCGACCTAGGACCGACTCGAACCCCCCTATAAAGACCCCCTCACTCCCTTCGACTGACCACCACCACCGTCGACAACCACAGACCCCCCTTTTCTTCCCCGACAGCCCAAACCCTAACCCCTAACTCCGGCGAACTCTCGTCCAGCCCCCACGATGAGCGTCACCGCCCCCAACCACCATCAATCGACGCGCGACGCCAAGGCAGGCCCAGCGCCACTTGAGCGCCACCGTCCCGACGCCCCTAGCCGCCGTCAGCTCCTTCAAAACCCCCCCGACTCGCCGGACACGTAAGTGGCAGTGATGAATCGCGTCGTGCGTGCCTCGAATCAACGTATTTGGTTCGCCAGGACACGAGGACCCTAGTCCAGTGCTTGGACACGCGAATCAATGCTCGTGCGTGTCGTAAATAATTTCGACACTTAGACTATGTGTCCCAAACTGTCAGGACACAGTTTCGATTCATCGGGTTTACTGTTACTAACTAAAACCTAAATAAAATAAACTAAAATCCTATTCCTAACAGCAAGCCGAGTTGGCCCACTGGTCAGCGCTCGAGTTTAAACCCCCCTTCCCGCGCGCACAGTGGCCCGAGTTCGAGCCTTAGGCTCTGTTGTTTTGTTTTATTTTCTTTTGTTTTAATTTTATATATATATATATATATATATATATGTATATATATATATATATATATATATATATATATATATATATATATATATATATATACATGTATATGTATATGTATGTATGTATATACTATTATATATATTATAACTACTGTTATTTTATATATATATTTACTATTATTTATATATATTTCTTATATATATATATATATATATATATATATATATATATATATATATATATATATATATGTCCGGCGCTCCTAGCATAAGTGGCAGGAGGGGGGGCTCTCGGCGGGGAGACCCGGGATCGAGCCCCCCCTCCCGCATAAGCCGGCTGGATGGCGTTGCCACGGGCTTGTGCGGGGATGCCCGGACACCATATAAATATATATATATATATATATATATATATATATATATATATATATATATATATATATATATATATATATATATATATATATATATATATATGTTATATATGTATATGTTATATATATATAACTATTTAGCCTAAGTAATTTACGTAATATTATACATATGTATATTTTTAATATATTTAAATATTACTTGTCATATTTTTATGGCTACTATGTAAAATTTTACCCTATTAAAATATTAATATTTATTATGTATTTTTGCCTCTTTGTATTTTTTGTGTATTTTAATTACTACAACCATTTGGTGTCCAAACGTAGCATGGGTTTTGGGTCCAAATGTGTTTTCACACATTCAAGACCTGTACAAGTCATATTGGACTTGATTCATGGCCTTGGATCCTGTATTTGAACTTTGGTTCAAATTATGTACATGGACAAAATACGCAGATAATTAATTATTTAATTTCAGATTGTGTACCATGCTATTTTTGAATTTCTAAAAATACTTAAATTACTGTAAAAATTCTGGGGAAAATAGTATTTAAATACTATGTTAATTTAGCTAATTTAGTATAATTTTTACAATATTTAATTTATAGTTTTGCCACTATTTTGGCATATGAAATCAGAACTCATTTTCTGTGTACTTAGGAAAACTGATTTTTATAAAATACTTATACTGGTTAATAAATTCCAGAAAAAATATAATAAATTTCTATAATTAACAAAGATCATTTTGGTACTTTATTTTATGTAAGATTAAGCTTTTTGTCTATCTCAAAAATTATTGGAACACAATGTTCATTTGATTTATTTATTGAATAATTACGACTTGCAACTTTTTGTGTTATTTTGAGTTATAGCCATGTTGAACCTCACCCCTCACTAGTGTAAAGACCCTAGAATGTTAGTTATAGTAGTGTGTCACCCCACATTGGTCTCCTATGCTAAAGTCATCATTTTGGCTAGGTGCCCAGTTACAAGTCGTGTTGCACCAATTAGTGTCTTAGTATTTTAGCTTAGTGTAAAAACTAAGTTTATGTATTTATTTCTATAGTGACGAGTTACCAGACATCTATAGCACTTTTATCGCAGCTTGATTTGCTAGAGGCAAGTACTTTCTATAAACTTTACATACTGCTATAAACCATAAACTGTGATTCACCAACCATGTTAAATGCTGATCCTTGGGGTAGCAAGTTAGAACTTTACAGGTTGTACTACTTTCAGTCTCTGCCATGTTTAGGATACTTTTCATATCTCTCACATGATTAATTAATGGGTTAAGGGGAAACTGCTAGTAGTGTACGTGATCATGACCCCCTTCTCCGTATGTATTTACCGAGCACCGTTACATTCTATATGTATCTGTGTCGTATGTCTGGTCCCGCATTTGTGTATGGATATACACCGATGCCGTTAAGTGTACGTATGTACACTTCAGAAAATTGATATGTACCTCTGTATATCCTGATTACCTATTGACTGATCACTCACCTACTACAGTTTCAAGCTTTAAAACAATAAATTATTGCCATGTAACAAAAACTGAATAAACATGATATGTCATTTTTTTTATCACATGATCAGTATTATATGTTTGTTAGATTCAGTACTTGCTTTTGTCCTGACAGGATAACGTTGTAGGTATTCTTACTGAGGATGAGTTGCTCTGTGACTCATATTACGGAGATACTGCCGAGGACCAGGCTTTGCCTTACGAGGATGTTCCTGTAGGGAAACTCGTCTAGTTTGCATAGTTGCTTGGGATATTTAGTATAGTCATGTATTAGACTATGTATTTTATAATTGGACATGTATCCAGTTTTATATTTCAGACTTGTACTTGGACTTTTTACTATATGAGACGACTTTTGTGTTTGAAGCATTTATGACTTTTATTCACTTATAGAACTGTTAGCACATTTAGTCTTATCATGTTGTCTTTAGAACAGCTTACTACGTTTTATCTCAAGCGTAGGCTGGGCATGACTCAGCCCGGCCCAACAATTTGGGTAGCGGGTCGTGACATGTTTTTAGTGGTGGCCCATGCAGGTCGAGACTAAATTGTTTGGTTACGTTATTGTACCAGGTAGGAGTGGGCATGGGTCGGGCCGGGTCTAAATTTTATGGATCTGGACCGGACTCGTTAATTGGCGGGGCGGGCCGGGACGGGTCCAAAAATATTGGAACCGGTACGGATTCGACCCGTTCGAAACGGGTCCAAACCGAGCCGACCCGCGGGTCCAAACGGATCCAAAAAAAATTCAAAAATTATAGAATAGTAAACATTTACACATGTTTTATTATCTAGAAGAACAAAACAAGTATTATGTTTTTCCAATTTCTAAAATTTGTTTACTAAACAATAACGTGTGCTATTATTTATAAATTATAATATACAAAAATCAAAATTGATAAATAAAAAAAAATCATACTACTAGAAATGGGTCGGTTCGGGGCCCCGTTTATTTTGAAAATAGGACCCGCCCCGCCCCGTTAGTGTCACACGACCCACCCCGTCCCACCCCGTTTAAATTTCAAATTTTAGGAACCGCCCCGTTTGACCAATATACGGTTCGGGCCGGATCAGAACCGCGGATCCTGGACCCGTATGCCTACCCCTAGTACCAGGCATGCCTGCAATTAGAAACTTAAGGTAATTAGACAACATTAGGAATGACGCTTAGAACACCTAGAGGAATGCTAGGATTGCAACATAGGAAATATATCACATACTTGCTATTATAATTAGAGTTCCTTGTCTATGATTGCTTACTTTAAACAAATCTTTATAAGTCCTTTTTATTGTAATTATATGGTGCTTACTCGTTCATCCCAGTATGTCACACCTGAGAATGGCGTACTCTATATCCAGTCAGCTAACCAGTTGACTGATACGCCTCCACCTCCACCTACCATACTCCCCTACTCCACAAATCCACCAACCCAGATGCCTCCACCACCTTCTACATCACAGTCCCAGCAGGACCCGATACTTCCACCACCCCCTATCACTATACCTACCCAGGCTTCCGTCATACTCGACGGGAACCAACTGCTCACTCTGATCCAGGGGTTCCTAACGACCCGTCAAGAGCAGACTACCCTACTCCGCTAGAGCATGGAGCGTTCTGAGGAACGTACCGTGGTCCCACCACTGTAGAGCCACAGCAGAGAGCGGGGACGATCAAGGACTTCATGGGTCTGAACCCCAAGGAGTTCTCAGGGACTGAGGGCATAGTAGTAGCAGATGACTGGCTAGACTCGGTAGAGAGGAAGCTCCTTAGAGTTAGGATATTGTCGGATGACCTCCAGGTCAAGGCAACGGGATTTCTGCTGATAGACTTGGCAGGAGTTTGGTTCCGGAATGAGCCGTTATTTGCGAGAGGGAGGGCTACTTGGGATCAGTTAAAGACCCAATTCAAGAAGAAATTCTTCTCGACCACTGCTAGAGTAGCCATGGGGCAACGATTCCAGAACATCCAGCAGGGGAACCGTTTTTTCGACGAGTATACGGCAGATATTAGTCGCCTGAGCCGTTTCGCTCCTAGTCTGGTTGCAAACCAAGAGGAGATGACCCGTAGGTTTTGCCATGGTCTAGTTCCAGACATTGGCATTCTTATAGTGGCGAACGGTACGACTGACTATTACCAGAGCCTAGAGTTGGCCCGGAGCATCGAGGAGCGTCTTCTGTCATGCAAGAGGCCGGCTTCTGTACACCTCGAGGGACCGTCCAAGCGTCAGGCTTTCCAGCAGAAAGTATCGACGCCGCACCAGCAGACATACCGCCCTCCTACATCACATCATCCGACCCCGCCAACTAGAGCCCCGGGACCCCGACAGCAGCCGAAGGGAGGTTTTTGTGTATTCTGTAAGAGGGCAGGCCACGACGCTACCATCTGTAGGAAGAGGTTGGGTCAGTATTTGGCTTGTGGGTCTGCCACCCATCAGCTTCGGAGCTGTCCAGTAGCCACGGGACCTAGAGGGCCGTTTTCGACTCAGCAGTAGAGGTTTGGGCAACATCTGCAGCAGCAGAAGGGACCTCAGGGGAAGACTTATAGCCTAGCCCTTGAGCCGGAGCCGGAGCAGGTTTCGGAGCCAGATTACTTAGCTGACGTCATCATAGGTCATGTTTATTTGTATACTTTTCTAGCTCTATGCTTGTTTGATTCTGGTACATCTCATAGCTTCCTATCATTAGAGTTTATGCATGAACACCACTTAGTATCTACACCTACTACGGAGATTAGTAGAGTAATGACGGGAGGAGGACCAGTGCCTATTAGAGCTATCTATAGATGCTCTATTACTATAGCCGGGAGAGAGTTTGAGGGACGATTCTTTGTGATGCCACTCCCCGGTTATGATATCATATTGGGGATGGATTGGCTTAGCTATGCCCATGCGTCTATAGACTGTCATGAGGGTAGTATTTCGTTCAGTCCCCCAAGCACAACACCATTCAGAGTCAGAAGGACAGGGCCGGAGATCAGCCTAGAGCCGAACTGTTGTGCGACAGTTGGGGACGTAGCACTGCCACACCCTTTTATTAGGGAGTTTATGGATGTATTCCCAGAGGATCTTCCAGGACTTCCGCCTGACAGAGATGTGGAGTTCATTATAGATTTGGTACCGGGTTCATCACCAGTATCCCGGGCTTGCTATAGAGTGAATCCCAAGGAGGCCGTAGAGATGAAAGAGCAGATTGATGACCTGTTGAAAAAGGGTTTCATTCGATCTAGTGCTTCTCTATGGGGAGCGCCAGTACTCTTTGTTCCTAAGAAGGATGGTACAGTCCGGTTGTGTATTGACTACCGGGCCTTGAATGCCATCACCATTAAGAACAAATATCCTCTGCCCAGGATAGATGATTTGTTCGACCAGTTGAGTGGGGCGAAAGTGTTTTCCAGGATAGACTTAAGATCCGGGTACCACCAGGTGAAGGTCAGGGCAGCAGACATCCAGAAGACGGCGTTCAACACGAAGTACGGGCAGTACGAGTTCCTGGTGATGCCATTTGGTCTCACAAATGTGCCAGCTGTCTTTATGAATTTGATGAATAAGATATTTTACCATTATCTTGATAAGTTCGTCGTAGTATTTATCGACGACATCCTGATATACTCGAAGACGCCGGAGGAGCATGCAGAGCACTTACGGATAGTTTTGGGGATTCTGAGGCAGGAGAGATTGTTTGCCAAATTGCCGAAGTGCGAGTTCTTTTTAGACCGAGTGGAGTTTCTCGGCCATGTAGTTACTGGAGAGGGAATCTCGGTGGATCCCAGGAAGATTGCTGCAGTTGAGACATGGAAGGCTCCGACGTCAGTTTCAGAGATCAGGAGCTTTCTAGGTTTAGCAGGCTATCATAGAAAGTTCGTCCAGGACTTTGCTAGGATAGACGAACCCATGACGAAGCTGACACGGAAGGACGCAGAGTACATTTGGTCAGAGGACTGCCAGGCAGCATTTGAGGAGCTGAAGAGGAGGCTGACGACCGCTCTAGTTCTGACATTACCTTCAGGTTCTGGAGTTTTCACCATTTACAGCGATGCTTCAGAAAAGGGGCTAGGATGTGTCCTACAGCAGCATGGGAAAGTGATTGCTTATGCATCTAGGCAATTGCGGACTCATGAGCGGAATTATCCTACCCATGACCTAGACTTAGCTGCGGTGATCTTTGAACTCAAGTTATGGAAACATTACTTATACGAAGAGCGTGTGGAAATCTTTACTGACCACAAAAGCTTGAAGTATGTGTTCATGTAGAAAGAGCTGAACATGAGGCAAAGACGATGGTTAGAGTTGATGAAAGACTTCGACATCGATTTACAGTATCACCCCGGGAAGGCAAATGTGGTGGCAGATGCGCTGAGCAGGCATCCGATGGCATGGTATCTGATGATAGATCGGCATTTGCGGGAAGACCTGGAAAAGCTCGGTATCGAGCTAGTTCGGCCAGAATCAGTGATACAGATGATGGCGCTTGACATTCAATCAGGTTTGATGGAACAAATCCGGGAGACACAGTCTACAAATGAGAGCCTTCGCAGACTTCGAGCCCAGGCTTTAGCTGGATTGCTGGATGACTTCACTATAGCAGAGGATGGATCCTTGAGGCATGGCAGCCGATCGTGCGTACCGAAAGGAGAGCTGGTAGAGGCAGTCTTGCAGGAGACGCACCGATCGAGATATTCTATTCACCCTGGTGCTAACAAGATGTACCGTGACTTGCAGGAACATCTTTGGTGGTACGGGATGAAGAGGGATGTATCATGTTTCATCTCGAGATGCCTAGTTTGCCAGCAGGTCAAGGCAGAGCGCCAGAGGCCAGCTGGTTTGTTGCAGCCGTTACCCATTCCCGAGTGGAAGTGGGAACATATTACGATGGACTTCGTCTCAGGGCTTCCTCGTTTCCAAAGAGGGAAGATGCCATTTGGGTCATCGTGGACAGGCTGACGAAGTGTGCGCACTTCATACCCTTCAAGGTGGGGCTTTCCACCGAGAAGTTGGCGGAGCTATACATGCAGCAGATAGTTTGCCTACACGGAGTGCCGGTGAGCATCGTGTTGGATAGAGACAGCAGATTCACGTCCCACTACTGGAGGAGCTTGCAGGAGGAGTTGGGCAGTAGGCTCAAGTTCAGTACGGCGTACCACCCGCAGACAGATGGGCAGTCCGAGAGGACGATACAGACACTGGAGGATATGCTGAGGACCTGCGTACTGGACTTTAGAGGATCTTGGGAGAGCCATCTGCACTTGGTAGAGTTTTCATACAACAACAGCTACCAAGCCAGTATCGGTATGTCTCCTTTCGAGGCGCTATATGGACGACGATGTCGCACACCGCTCTTTTGGGATAATATTGGAGACAGAGTTATGCTTGGGCCAGAGATGATCATGGATGCAGCAGAGAAGGTCGGGATGATCAGAGACAGGCTCAGAGTAGCTCAGGACAGGCAGAAATACTGGGCTGATGCTAGTCGCAGACCGATGGAGTTCGCAGACGGTGATATGGTACTAGTGAAGATATCACCTACTAGAGGGACGATCCGGTTCGGACGAGGAGGGAAGCTGAGCCCTAGATACATCGGACCGTTCGAGATACTTGGCAGGATCGGAGATGTAGCTTACAGGGTTGCACTTCCACCCAACCTAGCAGGAGTTCACGATGTCTTTCACGTATCTTAGTTGAGGAGATATGTTCCAGACCCTAGCCATGTGCTAGATCATTCAGAGTTGGAGGTCGGACCGAGCCTTACAGTTTTCTGAGCAGCCAGTAGAGATATTAGACAGGAGGAAGAAGAGGCTGAGGAACAAGGTTATACCCTTAGTACGAGTAGCATGGAGCCGTCACTCTCCGGGTGAATCTATTTGGAAGAGGGAGTCGACATGAGGGAGAGATACCCTTACTTGTTCGATCCAACCGCTGTGAGGGAACCACCCGTTCCCGCTTCATACCTTAGAGGTTAGTTTCGATCATAGCCTTAGTCATTTGTTGTATTGCTTGCTATGTTAGAAATTGTAGGGTCTTCAATCCTTGTGAATTTTGAGGACGAAATTTTTCAAGGAGGGAAGACTTGTGAGCCCCTATTTTTCAAAAATTTATTTAATTAGTGTTAATTAATTATTAATGTCATATTTAGCCTTAAATATTTATTATGATTTTTAAAAAAATTTCTAGAATTTTTAAATGAGTTTTAAATACTAAAATATCATTTTGCAATTAATTAAAAAGTTTTAATATCATTTTGTAATATTTAGAATTGTTTTAATATAGTTATGTAATTTATTAAATTGTCACAATAGCAGTTTGTAATTAATTATTTGTTTTTAATGCAGAATGTAAATTACTATTTGTATTCAGTCTCATTAAGGACCTGTTTGTAATATCCTAAATTCCTAAGGACCTAAACGTAAAAACCTAACTCTACCCACCCCCGACGACCGACTGCCCGACGACTGACCGGCGACCTGACCCCGCCATTTCCGGCCGCCCAACCGACCTAGGACCGACTCGAACCCCCTATAAATACCCCCTCACTCCCCTCGACTGACCACCACCACCGACGACGACCACAGACCCCCCTTTTCTCCCCCACCCCTCGGCCATTTTCGGTCGCCCAACCGACCTAGGACCGACTCGAACCCCCTATAAAGACCCCCTCACTCCCCTCGACTGACCACCACCACCGTCGACGACCACAGACCCCCCTTTTCTTCCCCGACAGCCCAAACCCTAACCCTAACTCCAGCGAACTCTCGTCCAGCCCCCACGACGAGCGTCACCGCCCCCAACCACCATCAATCGATGCGCGATGCCAAGGCGGGCCCAGCGCCACCGTCCCGACGCCCCTAGCCGCCGTCAGCTCCTTCGAAACCCCCCCGACTCGCCGAACACGTAAGTGGCAGTGATGAATCGTGTCGTGCGTGTCTCGAATCAACGTATTTGGTTCGCCAGGATACGAGGACCCTAGTCCAGTACTTGGACACGCGAATCAATGCTCGTGCGTGTCGTAAATAACCCCGACACTTAGACTATGTGTCCCAAACTGTCAGGACACAGTTTCGATTTATCGGGTTTACTGTTACTAACTAAAATTTAAATAAAATAAACTAAAATCCTATTCCTAACAGCAAGCCGAGTTGGCCCACAGGTCAGCGCGCGAGTTTAAAACCCCTCCCCCCCCCCCCCCCCGCACGCACAGTGGCCCGAGTTCGAGCCTTAGGCTCTGTTGTTTTATTTTATTTTATTTTCTTTTATTTTGTTTTAATTATATATATATATATATATATATATATATATATATATATATATATATATATATACATGTATATGTATGTATGTATATACTATTATATATATTATAACTACTGTTATTTTATATATATATATTTACTGTTATTTATATATATTTCTTATATATATATATATATATATATATATATATATATATATATATAAGAAATATATAATATACATATATATATATATATATATATATGTGTGTGTGTGTGTGTGTGTGTGTGTGTGTGTGTGTGTGTGTGTGTGTTATATATGTATATGTATATATACATAACTATTTAGCCTAAGTAATTTACGTAATATTATACATATGTATATTTTAATATATGTAAATATTTTTTATGGCTACTATGTAAAATTTACCGTATTAAAATATTAATATTTATTATGTATTTTTACCTCTTTGTATTTTTGTGTATTTTAATTACTGCAACCATTTGGTGTCCAAGTCCAACATGGATTTTGGACCCAAATGTGTTTTCACACATTCAAGACCTGTACAAGTCATATTGGACTTGATTCATGGCCTTGGGTCCTGTATTTGAACTTTGGTTCAAATTATGTACATGGACAAAATACGCAGATAATTAATTATTTAATTTCAGATTGTGTACCATGTTGTTTTTTAATTTCTAAAAATACTTAAATTGATGTTACAATTTTGGAAAAATATTATTTAAATACTAGTTAATTTAGCTAATTTAGTATAATTTTACAGTATTTAATTTATAGTTTTGCCACTATTTTGGTATATGAAACCAGAACTCATTTTCTGTGTACTTAGGAAAACTGATTTTTATAAAATACTTATACTATAAATTCCAGAAAAATTATAATAAATTTCTATAATTAACAAAGATCATTTTGGTACTTTATTTTATGTAAGATTAAGCTTTTTGTCTATCTCAAAAATTGTTGGAACACAATGTTTATTGACTTATTTATTGAAAATTACGACTTGCAACTTTTTGTGTTATTTCGAGTTATAGCCATGTTAACCTCACCCCTCACTAGTGTAAAGACCCTAGAAAGTTAGTTATAGTAGTGTGTCACCCCACATTGGTCTCCTATGAAAGTCATCATTTTGGCTAGGTGTCCAGTCAAAGTCGTGTTGCACCAATTAGTGTCTTAGTGTTTTAGCTTAGTGTAAAAACTAAGTATATGTATTTATTTCTACAGTGACGAGTTACCAGACATCTATAGCACTTTATCGCAGCTTGCTTTACTAAAGGCAAGTACTTTCTACAAACTTTACATACTGCTATAAACCATAAACTGTGATTCACCAACCATGTTAAATGCTGATCCTTGGGGTAGCAAGTTAGAACTTACATGTTGTACTACTTTCAGTCTCTGCCATGTTTAGGATACTTTTCATATCTCTCACATGCTTAAATAACGGGTTAAGGGGAAAACTGCTAGTAGTGTACGGATCATGACCCCCTTCTCCGTATGTATTACCGAGCACCGTTACATTCTATATGTATCTGTGTCGTATGTCTAGTCCCACGTTTGTGTATGGATATATACCGATGCCGTTAAGTGTACGTATGTACACTTTAGAAAATTGATATGTACCTCTGTATATCCTGATTACCTATTGATTGATCACTCACCTACTACAGTTTCAAGCTTTAAATAATAAATTATTGCCATGTAACAAAAATTGAATAAACATGATATGTCATTTCTTTTCATCACATGATCAGTATTATATGTTTGTTAGATTCAGCTACTTGCTCCCGTCCTGACAGGATAACGTTATAGGTATTCTTACTGAGGAGGAGTTGCTCTGTGACTCATTACGGAGATACTGCCGACGACCAGGCTTTGCCTACGAGGATGTTCCTGGGGGAAACTCATCTAGTTTGCGTAGTTGCTTGGGATATTTAGTGTAGTCATGTATTAGACTACGTATTTTGTAACTGGACTGTATCCATTTTATGTTTCAGACTTGTACTTGGACTTATTACTATATGAGACGACTTTTGTTTGGAGCATTTATGACATTTATTCACTTATAGAACTGTTAGCACATTTAGTCTTATCATGTTGTCTTTAGAACAGCTTACTACGTTTATCTCAAGCGTAGGCTGGGCATGACTCGGCCCGGCCCAACAATTTGGGTAGCGGGTCGTGACAGTCCAGCCTATGCCCGCAGTGTCGGCTGTAAATGCTGTCCTAGGTCACATCTAACAATATAAAGGTACCTGTACAGTATATACACTCCGAATGGAGGTGACATAGCAAATACAGTCTCAATCACATCTAAGGTAGAGCATGATAAAAGATAGATAGATAGATAGATAAGAATAGAATAAAATCCACAGAGAATACAATCCAGATAAAGTCTAAGTGTCTAAGATAAAACATGTCCCAAAATCATCTCAATATCAATAAAGAATCCAGAAAGATAAATGAAAGACATCCTAACTAGGGAGTGTCATCAACTGCTGTAGGTCCTGCTGCTGATCCAGGTCACAGCAGTCCTCTAGGGTCGTACCATAATAAGTAGGACAGAACGCCTCAGCCTCGTCCTCTGTAATATTTTAACACAGTCAGGACAGGAGCGAGTACAGTACATCTTAACAAATCATAACAGGTTAGAAATATAAACATGCTAGAGAGTAAGATACAGAAAACTGGAAGAACAACATAATGTAAAAAGGAAGACTGTAAGTAAATAGATACAATATATATGAGAACTAACAGTGCTATTGATTCAAAGTACAAGACGGTTTAGTAAATGGCACGATGTTGTACACGAGTAATCTAAAGAGGTTGCACCACGAGTAATCTACTTAATGAATACATAACCACTTCTACTCTCAATCCCAATCAATACACAGGATCTAGCCAAGTTATGTTATTGCACACGAAGGTATAGTCGTATACGAAGATCATATGAGCACATGAGTATACACGATTTGCATACGAATAGTACGAACACAAGAGAGTACACGATGTTCATGATAAAGTACGCGAACATAAAATACCCGATGTATCGCTAAGGGGATATATCACACGACAAGATCCTATAGTACAAATCCGTGTTACCAACGTGTCAGCTTCAAGTAAAGTAATCTAAAGCAGGAAATAATCCTGAACAAGATATGAAATGATCAGAGAATGTACTCGCCTGGTATCCCGAATAACTGAAGGAATCTACTATCCGAGGAGTGGTGTCTGTCTCCTATAGAACACAGTCACTATAAGTCTAAAATATAATAGACTGGACAATGCATCTACATGATGTTTGGGGTCAAGTTGGACTAAAGTCAACTCTTGGTCAACTCTAGTCAACTAGACTAGTAAACTAGGCCAACTAGGTCAAGCCTAAGCCCAAACAAGTCTCACTAAGCCTAACCAGCCTATTCTAGCAAGCACACACACTATCTAGGCTATACAACCCAACAGCACACCTACCTGGCATTCAAGCCATTACACAGGCTATGAGCCATAGGCTAGTCTCACCTAGTCCATTACACACTTTCACATATTATATATTCTCACACATTTTATTAATCTAATTTACTATAACAACACACATATGCATATATTAATATATTTAGTTTATATAAATAATCACATTAGACATAGGCTATATTCAATATATATACATATAGATATATATATATTATATATATATATATATATATATATATATATAATATATATATAGAGATATATATAATATAATATACAATTAAGTGATAGGGTAAGGCATAAGTGTAAATGTTGCCTATGTGTACATGTGTGTGTGTGACCATAGAACAGTGTGTGAGTAAAATCGTGAGGGTGTGAGTTGATATAGTGTGTGTGGGTAAATCTGAAAACAGTGTGTGTTACCAGTTAATAGGGTTGGTGATAGTGAATCAATGAGTGTATGGGCATGTATGTGTGATAGGAACATTAGAGTGTGGTTGTTAACAGGATTGAAAAGTGTACTGAGTTAACATGTGGGTGTACAGAAAAATGTGAGTGATATGATATGGATGGCAGGAAATCTCAGGAAGGGACTTGTGTAAGGTGTATGGAATGACATTCAGTGATACTTAGGATTTTCCGGACATTAAGTAAATGTTAGTTCAAACTATCAGCTAGCAGTTCAATTCAAGACCCAACATCAATTGAAAACCATCCTTCAACTACCAAATCAATAACCAATTGACAGCAACTACACACAATACAGGAATTTAAACATGGAAATGATACATCAATTCAGTTTAAGAAGGGGAATCAATCTCAGGAATTTCATTTAGGGACTGTGTATCAGTCCAGCATTTCGAAAACCCATTACTCAAGTGTAAAACCCATTCTATCATGTAAAACCAATCTAGTTGTAGCTAATACACCTGTGATCGAATCTAATATGGCATTTTAACATTGAACTCAGTTTAAAAGAAGAGGAAACCAATTTCAGAAATTAAACCCTGGGTATGTATCAGTTGACAGTTCATATATATCATTCAACATTCAAAACTGAATTCAAAAACCAATAAGCCTAATACCAGCCAATAACCAACATGTAGTGATCTAATACATATGTGTAGATGATTTAATCATGAAAATTAAATATCAAAAATAATTAAAACAGGGAATCAATTTCTCAGAATTAAGAACAGAACTACGTATCAGTCGAACATAGGGAAACTGGAATTCGATCAATCAAAACATGTTAATATGATAAATTACAAGTTGGTAAATCATGTGCCATGTGTACACGTGTCAAACAAGGTATTCGTGTCCCACCAAGTGGACACGAGCGTGTCCAAACACTCACAGACACGTACACGTGCACTGCACAGTGCACAGCGTCGTGCACGCATGCACGCGTATCCCGCACGCGACAGGCCACGTGGTGACACGTGGCCTTACGTACACGTGTGCCAGGGGTAGGACTACCCTAGGACCGCCTGCACAGTGTCCACGACACGTGTCGTGTCCGATACGATCGCGTATCAGTTACATTCTACGCGCGTAACGACAGACCGTGCGGCCAGTACGAGGAGGATTTCTCCTCGCACACGCAACCAAATGCTCCCAAACTATGGAACATGATGGCAAACAATGCCACATCATACTCACAAATTTTGGCGTGTCCACGTGTCCTGTGTCGGAAGTTATCAGCCCCGTGATGCAGGACACAGTGTACGTGCGTGTGGTCAGTGTTCGTGTCCCCGTGTGGATACGACACGAAACTAAAATTAGGAAGAAATAATAGAAATCCCTAAGCAAACCCTAGATCTAGGTTTCTATTCAAATAGATTTGCAAAAACAGCAAATCGAATTGGTTCGGGCATTTCGTCGAACACCTAGCCTATAGGTTTGATACGTGTCCGATACGGACACGTAACCTAATGCAAATGACACAAAATTTATACAGTAGCTAGGGGACACCTATTCCTAAGCCATCATGCACTAAAATCAGGATTAAATCATAATTTGAGGGTTTTTACCTATGTGTGTCAATCCTCCAAGAAAGCCCCAATGGAAAGATTCCAAATAGCAACTCCCAAGCTCCAAATGAACCAAAAATTGAGATTAACCTCCAGAAATAATAAACATATAGAAATTAGATCCTAATAAAAAGACTAGGGTTAAAAAGGAATTAAAATAAATTTATATGGATTTTTGGAAGGGGAGAAAATACTTTTCTTTAATTTCTAGGTCAAGCTCTAAAAGAGGCAAGAACACCTCAACATGACATTAAATGGGGGGTTCTCCTATGGCTGGTCATGGGTTGCATAATTAGGGTTAGTGTTTCCTAAATTGGCCCATGGGCTTAAGTCATGATTATTTAAGTCATGAAGTCATAAACCATTTCATAAAACCATAAGTCATGACTTAATTCCACTAAACTTAATCCTCTCATTCTAAAACTAATCTCTAATGACTAAAATGGGTTAACAAGTTAGACTAGGGTTACCATAGCTAGGGTTAGGTTCTAGGCTAGTCTACTAGTCTTAACAAGTCAAAGTCAAACTAGAATTCACCAATTCCATAAATTAATTAAAAAATTAAAAATTCACCCAAAATGACAAAAATACCCTCAAGCTAGAAATGTGGTAGTGACAAATCTACACCCCTTAAATAATTTTGTTCTCAAAATTAAAAGGCAAAACTAATCTGATGAGAAGGATAGATAATCATACCTCACAGTGCAAACAGATATGGGTATCGCTCGCGTATCTCATCCTCCCGCTCCCAGGTAGACTCTCCTGGAGAATGATGCCTCCATGCGACGCGAACCAAAGGTATCACCTGGTTTTTAACACCTTCTCTCGGCGATCCAGAATCTCCACTGGCTGCTCTGGATAACTGAGAGTATGTCCCACCTCAATCTCTGAGTGATCAAGCACATGGCTAGGGTCAGCCACGTACCATCTCAACTGTGATACGTGGAATACGTTGTGGACACCCACTAGTGCAGGTGGCAAGTCTAGCCTATAAGCCACATCACCGACCCTCCGCTGATCACGAAAGGTCCGATGACGCGGGCTAAGCTTTCCACCTCCACCAAAACGTATGGTAGCACGAGTCGGATATATCAAAACCATGTCTCCACCTAATCACAAACAAGGTCTCAAGTTACTAAATAATCAAACGCTCAAGAACAACAACCCATCACATATATCCTAAGTATATCATATATATATATATATATATATATATATATATATATATAAAACTGATCATCAAAGGGTTAAAGTAGACTAAACTTATAAGGGACTGAAACAATGCTTAGAATTTAGTCTATGGATGAATCGTCTGAAACATCAATATAGGCAAAAGGGAATGATGCTAAGGAGACTGAATTTATAAGCTAAAGGACAGGACATTTGGGTCCACTTGTAAAGTCAAGTGAAAGGAAACCTACATGGTGACTGAAACATGCCTCTAGATCAACCCAGCCTCTCCTCTCTAACTGGCTGAACTAACTACATGCAGACAGTGGTCTGAAAGAAGTGAACCAAACTGGTGTACAAGGAATGCAATAAGCAGTATACTGCAGATGAGTACAGGCTACATACCAAATCAAAATACATTACATATATATCAAACTATATATATTAACCCTCATCACCTCAACTCTACTCAAGGTCTAATAACCACACTCCTACCACATGCCTATCACTCCAATAAAGGGGTCAGATACTGTAGGGTGTACTGGGACAGAACAATGAACTGTCCCAAGTGGTGAGTGCAGACCTCTAGTATGCATGATACTAACTCTCCAGATATGCAAAATATGGTAAGGGATTAATGGTTATATTGGTGAGTCAATAATTGGGGTCTGAATAATGGTCCAGTGAAATCTATGATGCAATATGGTAGGTAATAAAAGTGAGTGCAGTGAACAACTTGAAATAGTATGAACCGAGGGAACATTGTCTCTAATGAAGGGTCTGCACGCTGCTTATAAAGGTTGATCAAACATGACTGAACTCACACAAAGAGAACTTAACTAAAATAGAAATGGACCAATATAGGCTAACAACATGTCAATAATCCTTACAACAATGACTATAGATACCAACCAAACCCATATCCCATATGCCACTACCATCTGTAACCTATCTATATATATAGACCTCTCAGTCTTAGGTAAAACTACAACTATACTCAAGGACAGGCTCTGGTCATGGGTGCCTCACTGGAAAAAGGTAAGAGGGAAAATAATAACAATCATCAAGGCTGTAGGCATGCTAATATCCTATATGTAAACTGGTTGGTATTATAAATAACAGAAAAATCATCTACAATAGGCTACTATTCTAATACCAATGCTACTATCATCTCTAGGGTACAGACACTCTACAAGTCATCATATCATTACACTAGAAAGAACTACATATGAATAAGCTCTACAAAATAAATATCCCTACTCCTAAGTTATTTGATGATGGAATACAATTTTTATAACAACAGAAGGGTATGATAATCATATGCGTCTGTCCAAAATCATGTTGTTCAGAGTCTTCATCATGCTAGTGAGTAAGGATAACGATAATCACAGAGTCCTGACTAAGGTACATACCTCTAGGTTCATGGTATTTAAAATTTCGTATTGCCGCATGCGACGACGAAAACCTTAAATTCTCACACCCGAGAAATACGTCCAAAATTGACTATATGTCCTTACTATGCCAGCTAACACGACATCGAAGGTTCTAGATCCCATAACTGAGGTGA